>APFE031615849.1:0-11227 GCA_000404065.3 Pinus taeda
TCTTGAACTAATTCCCATAAATCTTGACAAGAAAAGAGGGCTTTCATAGTTATTGCCCAATAATCATAGTTCTTCCCATTGAACTGTGGGAGCTGGGTGTTAAACATACCCATACCAGTGCTTGTGCTAGCCATTCCTTGCTTCCTTAGTTATGCTTCTAAATCCTTGACTGTGTATTTAAAAACAACTGACTTCTGCAACCAAAATACTCCTCCCTTTAGCTTCTTTGTCACCTGCAAAGAGCCTAAACCTGGCTCTGATACCACTGTTGGGTATTTTTGCAATGGGAAAATACCAAAACCAGAAAAACAAAACACAGAGGCAATGCTCTGTTTTCTTTACACCAGGATCTTTTGCACAGAGGAGTCTTTAAAAAAAATTTACAGAGCACAGAGTATTGCACCACCATAAAAGATTTCCATTCATTAAAATAAATTCACTGAGACATATTTCTTTCTCTTACTGTGAGGGATTCACCAAAACATTTCACCAAAAACAAAATTACTCTGCCTCTGTTACAAATGAGTTTTACACCACTGTAAAATCTTCTTTTCACATTCACTGCTGTAAAATAGCTTTTACATTTACTGCTGTAAGAATAGAAATTCTTACATAAGTTTACTGCTAAAAAAAATTCTTTCACATTCACTTCTATGTGAAATTCTTCATTACATTCGAAGTGCTGGAGATTTTACATTTCATATTCAAATAAAAAAAATTGCCATACCATTCATTTCAACAAACAACTATATCCACCTGTAATAAGAGATCCAATTGCATTCACTGTGGGGAGTCTTTTACACTGCTGTGTTTCCCTTGTTCTTTTCGCTGCTGCGAGCCTGCTTCTCCCGTGTGCAAAATTACACAGTCACTTACACTTGCAGAATGGTCAACAACAAAAAAATGGTTCTACATGTTCCGTAAAAACTAAACTTACGCGACCCCTCGTGAATAATAAAAAAAAATTAAAATTAAAACAATTACTTATGCCCATGCCTATTTTAAATTCGTGCCCATACATGCCGTATGAAAACATAAAGTCTTTTACCTAAGTTAATGACACATTCATTAAAAACATTAAATAAAACGTGCGGTAAAAGTAAAAATAAAGTTCGGGCAGGTTGAATGTAATCCTTCTCCGTTGACCTGATCGGACGCAATTCGCACACCAACTTCAGACAAAACAAACGAACTTTAGCGTCCGGGGAAAGTGGTTTTGAGTCCATACACTGGACGCGTGGTAGCTGATCGGGGTGTTCGGAGGCCCTCAGACATAAACCACTTTTTGCCGAAAGCGGTGCGAAATGGTTGAGGGTGGTTTATGGTATTGCTGGGTGGTTTCCCGCCATGTTGAAATTATAAATTTAACATATTTTTCTTATAATGTTTTACTGATTTTTTTTATTTTTTTTAATTATGTAATGGTGTAGTACATATATTTCACTGGATTTCTCTGATATTGGTAGGAGTTGGTCATTTTTTGTCCACCCATACCATATCCAAGAGACAGCATCCCAAATGCATGATTGAATTTTGAACAATTAATAAACCAATTTACATTCTATAAGGTTTTCTAAATCTTGAAGTTTTTCTATGACCTAACACTCGCATGAAATGTGAGATACTCACTTCCTCCATATAGCTACAAAGTAATATATTAATCTAAGAAGAGATGTAAGATTGCTTTAGCTTATGTGGTTAACAACTTGCAATATACACTTTGTTTGACAAAGCCCAAACTAAAAGGTTCCACTCCTAGCTCAAAGTACCAGCACCCGTACAAGGTCTCACCATAGGAGAAGTGTTCTTCTACCCTAAATGGAGTTCCACACAGAAGTCCTGCCAAGAAAATAGAGTGGTTTTAATCATAGTTGTTTCTTGTTTGCAACTTGTCACCACCCCCACCCAAACCATAGGGGGCAAAGTGAATTAGGGTCCCAAACTAAACTACATTTGTACATCTCACACCATAGTTGCACCATCCAGAGGTAGCACCCATTTAATGATGACCCCAAAGTAGCAGTTCCAAATCGGACCCCCCTCTAATCCACAATAGACCTTGAAGGTCTTAAATCAAGGTGTGCCATGTATCATGCTATTGAAAGAAGGATTCCCAACAAAAAAAGGTGGATCTTCTAATAGTGGGTAGTCCCATCAATTGACATTCACAATAAACAACCATTGGTGCATCAGTTGTCTCCAATACACTACCTTTATTGCTCACTTATGAAAGCCCAATGGGTCAAAAGGACCTATGAGTGATCATTTGGTCTTATTGGCTAACAATTCTGAGAAATGAAAACTTTCTTGGAAATCTCCAGATCCATTTTGGCTAGATAAAGAAGCTTCAAATTTTGTCAACACGCAAAGGAGATAGGGGCATAGAGGAGAAACTCAACTAATAGGTGGAAAGGAAAATTTCTAATACAAGAATTCATGTAGTGAATGCAATGCTAAAAGAGGAGATGAGGCATATGCAAGGGAGGTTAGAAGCAATGAGAACATCCCGTAAGGTAAGAGTTGACACGAGAGATGCGAGTGAAACAATAGTTGACTATTCTAGTGAGAAAGGAGGAGGAGAATAAGTAGAGGAGGGGATGTTAAGGATGATAGTTAATTTGGGGGCTAGACGGAAGAAGTAATTGCATATTAAGGTAATTTGAACATTAATAAATTAACATATTTGATAAATACCATGGAAAAGTATTTTGATGGTGAAGAAGTAGATGTAAAAAAAAATCAAATTTACCTATCACAAGGGTGAAAGAACATGCGACCCTATGGTGGGAAAATCTAGGGAGGAAAAGTGGAAAATACAAAAAATAAATTTTTTTCGAAGGATTACCAATCAAATATTTTTCACGGAACCTTAGATTAGTGAAAGATTACACTGAAGAATTTTAGAAATTAAATATTTGAGATGGACACATTGAACAAGTAACGACTTGAGGTATGGGATTGAAGATGATATTAGTATCTTGATTCTAAACATAGTTGGGTA
Organism: Pinus taeda; assembly: GCA_000404065.3. Lineage (NCBI taxonomy): Eukaryota > Viridiplantae > Streptophyta > Pinopsida > Pinales > Pinaceae > Pinus > Pinus taeda. The sequence continues at coordinate 3,002 of APFE031615849.1, forward strand.
TCTTTACTAGGTTTCCTAGAAAGACAGGGAAGAAGAATTCTAGAAAATATAGTCAAAAGACTAGAGAAAATGGTAATTCCAGAGGGAAAGGATAATTAATTAGTAGAGAAATTTTAACCTTCAAAAGAAGAAGGTCATATTATAAGTAAGAAACCACAAAGAGGAGGTGACTTCAAAGGAACACAATATTGCTCTAGAGGTAGCCTAGAGCTAGAGTCTACTAGCTTAGATTTTGCAGATGTGGATAGCTAGGCCATATTTCATCAGAATGCTTAAAGAGAAATCCAATCAGAAAATGTAGAGTACATATGAAAGAAAATAAAGTGAAGAATGCGATTACAATGGAGAATGAAGAATTTTTTGAAGTACATGAATCCATGTTGTTGAAGGGATTTCTATTTAACTCATAAAAGAAAACTAAAGAACAAACCAAGAAGAGAAGTTTGTTCAAGACCATGTGCAATTCAAAAGACAATGTTGTAAGGTTGTAATCAATATTGGTAACACAAATAATCTTGTTTCAATAGAGATGGTGGAGAAATTAGATTTAAAAATAACACCACATACTAGACCTTACAATATGTCATAATTGTAAAAAGGTCATCAATTAATGAACAATGTAAGGTAGATTTCCAAATTGGAAGGTACAAGGATTAAAAACTATGTGATGTGATGGATGTTTACCATATTTTGTTGGGATGGCCATGGTAGTTTGATAGGAGATCTATCAATGATGGTAGAAGTACACATATACACTTTAGAAGAATGCTCGCAAGCATACAATGATGCCTTCACACGATGAAGGAGTTAAAGAACAAGTTGGACTTTCCAAGTTTTTTGTTACTTCCAAGGAGTTGTTATACGAGGTGAAAAAGAAGGAAGTCCATTTTTCGTTTATTAGTAATCCAAATGTAATTCTTACTAGTGTAAGATTAAATGATTTGTGTAAGGAAGGAAATCTAGTGTCCTTTTAGAGCTCCTAGTCCCACTAAGATGAGTAGCTATCTTAGAAACAAACAAACTAAAGTTACTTGTGATTTCCTTTATGAGAAGTAGATGAGAGAGAAGCAGAGAGTACCAACCTCAGTCTTTCGCTTGTCTCCTTGCTCATTTCCTCTCCCCTTTTACATATCTTTGCCGCTTCTCCCTTGCTTGCCCTGCTTCAAAGAGCACCATTAAAGTCAAAGCAGCATAATACTATCAAAGCACAGAGATCTACAATCATAAACAATTTAGGAACAAATATATATTGACCACACAAATGCATATATCAACTCAAACATACAAGAATGTGGAGGAAAACTCAAATAGCTTTATTGATAGAAGTTAGAAGAGAGGATTACAACCCATTAATCTAACCCAGCGTCATCCTTCGAGCATGAAAGTCCTTCTTCACCTCATGAAAAGCTTAGATCACCCAACACTATGATGTTCCACAGAGAAACCAACAACACTTCCTTACAAGATACAAGATTCCAGCCTCTGGATCTCTGGGATGAGGGATCCATATATAGATGTTTGCAGGTGGGTGAGTCAACTTCTAGGATTGTGACTAGTGTTATTTCTCTGATAGTTCTCAATTCCACTTGGAGATTTCATGACCTCTTACTCATCCCTGGGCGAATTCAGAGAGGCAAGTGTCACAGGAGAAGTTTCCCGAAGATTCCATGATCATCCACCTTGCAAAATGTCTTTTCCATTTCTCTACTCTCGCTTATCACACCCTACAGAAGGGCTTTCCAATATGCATCACACTTGTTTCATGTGGAAGGTGAGATGCATCGCACCCTTATCACTGAGCAGTCTGTATGGTCCAATTTTGACCAGTTCTGAGCATTTTTTCATGGAGAACTTCTTGGAGATGATATAATCAGCTGACCTTGCTTTTTTAGGGTATGAAGCAACACTTTTAGGGACTTAGAAGCCCTTGTTTTACAGAAATATGTGATTGGGGTTGCAGTGCCCAAATATGCCTATCACAGTTGCCCCCTAAAGCATGAGGTCGTAAATCTTTTTTATGTCGAGTGAAATGCTTTATCATGAGGATCCGAGGTTTTTCGAACTGGAAGGTGACCTATAATAAGATACAATACAATACATTATCTTCATAATATTTTCATGATCTAGCTCAGGTGGGAATTCCCATGCTCAACTTTATAAATTCATTCTCATGTACATAGGACGGACAACCGTTTGTGTGGCAGACTCATGATTCTGGTAGAGCCATCATCCTTTAGCTTGGATGATTATATGTGCCGTAATGATGTACATTTGATGTATTTATTTTCCTGAATATTGCAACCCGGATGGATAAAACTAGATCTCGGGTCTTCAAACTCATTCAATCTTCACCCGAAGTACAAGTCTATCCATGTGAAAAGATGTTCTCGAGTCGAACAAGGAATGACATCGCCTGATTACCAGCCAATGATGCAAGTTGTTAATAGACACGAGAGGAATCACTGATAATGATGATGACCATCAAGGAATGACAGTACAATTCACGTGGTGTGAAAGTAGGACTTGATGTTGAACACCACACAAAATCTTTTGATCGAAGGCCATTAGTGTAAACCTGTCGCCGGAAGTGAGAAACTTGTCATTGAGGCATCCAAGCTTCGAAGTATGGAAAGGGGTGTTTCTAAGTCAACTTCTTGGATAATGAGTTGATGTCGATAAGAAGTGACCCGTCGTAGGAGGGCCTTAATGAATCCCACATCTATGACACAAAACGGAGCAAATGATTTTGTGGAGGTGAAAATGATCTGATGATACAAGGTTTAGGGTGGTGGTCATGAAAGAATGAAGCGTGAAGGTATTGCAGCAGATGAGACACAAGTTGGGTTGGTGAATTCTCTGAATGACTTCTCTTGAATATATTGGCGACACTGAAATGGATTGGTAGTGTTAACCCCAAAAATGAATGGTATGGTGGACCAATGGTAAGATGACCGGTGAATGAAATAACCCAATGTGACTCAATCATGGTGATGGAGTGAAAGTGTCATTTTCAAGAGCGACTTGCTACCAATAAAGTTTCTTCAAGTTTTCTTCCCAATTTTTCCCCAGTCATTTCTTACCAGTACCTCTTTATTTTTTCAAGCTTAAGGAGGATAACATATGCTTGTTCTATAATTTTCCCTTCGGGCAAACCCATCACTATGTTCTAACGAGCCTAGCGACAGTGAAACTCGCTCTTGTCTGCATGGACAAGTTTGTCGCTATTGTTTTAATGAGTTTAACGACAAGAATAACTCGGTCCTTTTCAATTTTAGAGAGTCTGAAAAGAGAAGGAAAGGAAACTCCAGTAATCCTTTTTCGTCATATGATCCCTTAAGTTCGAAAAAGTATAAAATAATATGAAAGGGATTAATTTTCGATAGTTTTAACGAGCTAAACAAAACAAGCATTCGATCTTTTTGTGTAATGATCCCTCGGGTCCAAAAAGATTAAAATCTAGAGGAGGGATAGCACTTCTGATCACTTTAACGAGTTGGAGAGGCTAATTGCTTGGCAATATTTTCATGTTTTATGAGTCAAATGAAAAGAGCTTAAAGGAGACTTGTTTTTCGAGGAACGAGTGATATTTTCGGGTAGTAGCTAGTTCCAGGTAAGGGTTGGAACTTTCAAATCATGATAGTGTTAAGAAGATGAATAAGAGAATCACTCATTGCAACTGTTCCTCAAAAGGGGTAAACAATCAAATGGAGGTGTATGATCAGCTAAAACAGAGTGGAGGCGATAGTAAGAATACGACCAAGGCTCAAAAGCTAATGATAATGCATTCGAAATGGTTATTTACCGGAGGTTAGTTCAGTTTTTAATGAGCTTAAACTCTGATGGAACATATGCTCATTGCTTAGGTTTAATTTTTAACGAGCTTGAACTCTACGTAAAACTTCTCGTGCCAGCTGTATAATAAGGATGTCTCATTGATAGGTTCATTTTTTAAGGAGCTTGCCCCATTCGCAACTTTGCTCCACAACCCTTTGCATGCAAGGTAGGGATGACCAACTACTATCCTAGGGGTCAATAAACTACTGGGGTTAGGTAGGAAAACTCTTCTTTTACTTTGCTGGTACCATTTGGCCCCTGCAAAGGTGAATGGTCAATCAGACCAATCACCTAACTTAAGCAGTTGAAGTCAGTAGAAACTATGGGGTTAGAGTTACGTTGGTCACCTTTCACTTGTGTACAAAAGGTTTGCATGCCCCCAGGTATCGCGAAGTATAGTTTCTAGGTTGCTAATGAAATTTCTTGCATTTGCAAGATTGTTCCATCCACGTCGCAGACAAAAAACTCCCTTGGCAATGTCCATCGAAATAGACAAAGGTGAATGGCGTAGTTGCCTCCACTCACATAACTTTGGTGAGGGAATCTTATTCCAATCTAATCCCATTTTCCTAAATGGACGGGTGTGTCAGACTAGTCATATATCCTCCATGGAAACCTACCCTATACCTAAAGTTTTCATGCCGAAGCAGACAAGGGTGCACGCCCCATGGGTTTCAGTCACAATCACCGAATCACCCGCACTCATCAGGTGGACGAATTGGATATTGATGAGACATTCCTTGCATAAAAAGACCAGTTATGGATGGCATTCGACTATTAGCTATGTGTGAACCAGGGAACGAAAGCTGGTCTATGAGATGGACCATTCTGCCTTCATGAGGAAAACACATTACTCGAAAGAGTCAGGAGACAATGGCTCCCATGTTATAAATGTAGTCACACCCAAGGAGTATATTGTAATCTAAAGATCGTTGGACTATCATTACATTTAGATAAATGGTTTTCACTCTCAAATTTATAGGCGAATTTGGAAGGATTCTCAATAGTCGACTCGTTCCTTTGTTGAAGCCTGTCAAATTTCACATCTTAGGCAGACGTGATGGTGAACTAAGCACTTTCCAAGTGGTTGAGGAAATGATACTCACAGAAGCCCCTTCATCTTTGATAGTACTGACCATGACCATTCTGTAAGCTTGTACTATGATTCGGAATGGTACATTAGATAGTAGGCGGGGTCTGCCTAGTAGATTCCAGTCGAAGGAAACGACTAGGTTGCTTGGAGGTGGGACCGAATAAATGGTCAGATACGACTCTGAAAAAATCCCTTCTTGCGGTAAAGGAATGGGTATATTCCCCCACGTTCATGAGAGTCGGTGTTTACGAAGAGGATTTAAATAGTGTCGTTCTCATTTTCTTTGGTGACTGCATCATCTGAAGGTGGACCTTCCGAAGACAAGACTAGGTCGATTGCCGTCTCGACCTATTGACTTTTGTCTAGTGTGGACTTAGAGGGTTTATCCTGAATGATATATGGTTCAACTAACCACAAAACCGTGTCAGCGGGATTTTCAACTAGAAATTGACTCGGCAAGAGTTTCTTGTATCAGGAGGAAGCCATAGTGGTGAAGCAGGACGGTTATCCAAGACTCTTTTAGCTTCGTCTAGGAAGGGACAATGGTGTATGGCATGATTGCCTTCACACAATATATAAGGAATTTTAGATCTTCCTTTTGGTCCAGTGACTTCATTTTCACTAGTTGATATTGAACCTTCAACATGATCGTCAGAGGTTGAGGACAACGGATTGTGGAAGCGAGGAGACCAGTCCCTTAAGATCCGTGAGATACAAGGAAAATCTCAATGATAGTGGTCTCCTTTGCAAATGCCACATGGAGATTTAGGTCTGGAAAGTGAGTGTGTGGATTTTCTCCAGACGATGTATGGTTGCCCCTTTTAGCTCTTGGCTCCTTCTTCTTCTTCTCCTTCCCTTTCTTCTTCTTCTGAGTTACTTGATTTTTAGTTTTACCAACTTTACCAAGTGAAGAGGAAGGAGGAGAGGGAGAAACAAATGAAGTAGAAGTTTGGCGGGTAACTTTAGTATCATCTAGTTGCTAATTTGATTGCTTAGGAATCACGATGCTTTGAATGACAGAGGTTGAGAAGATCCATATTGGCAGGCTAATCATCAGTCTTAGAAGGGAAAATGTGGCCATATGAGGTGCACCAACATCTCCCCAAGAGGAGAAAGGGCTAGGATTTCCCCCAAAGGGAAATCCTTGGTTGCTGGACTCTGTTTTCTCAACCTAAGATCAATGAGGGAACAATGACGTTATTCCGATTAAAATAAATTTTATGACACTTTGACACAACTTTCTTTTTCAATTTTTAAGAGTCGAGAAAAAGCTAAAGAGACTTTAGTCGCCTTGGATTTTTAATGAGCCTGAAGTGACAAGTTCTCAGATGCACCTGAAAAGGAATGAAAGAGACTACTTTGGAAATCTAGACAGAGGGATTACCAAACCAATCACAAAACTGCAGAATAATTTTTACGATACAACACTCAATATTCCTGAATGTTGTGTTCAATGCATTGTGATTTATAGGGCATCAGACATGGCTTCCTAAGGACAAAGGATGTAGCCTATTTTGGTCTCCCAATATATACTCAATAGTACATGGGAATACAAGTCTATACTAGCACATGTCGTCTCAAAGAGGAGGAATCACCCAACCTATGATGAAAGCGATAGATACCAACCTTTACGATGCCGGAATACATCTCTAGCCTGGACTTCTAAATGTTGTGCATTAGGTTCCAAAGTGTTTTTATGTTCATTGAATTTATTTTACAATTGATCTTTCTTAAGAAGTTTGCCTATAAGGTTCACCGCGTGATGTAGATACACAATTCCTGAAAATGCAATCTAAGATGATAAACAATCGTTTACTCTTCTTTTTGCAATGAAAATCCTAGCTACTAAGGAAAGAGAAGCAAAATTCTTTCAACATAGAGCAGAGAGCACACACTAGATGCACTGTCCTAAATCAAAATCAACGAGCAATCTAAATGCAAATGCACATGCATGTATTTGTTTTCCACTTTATTAATGTGTGAATGACAAAAAGAATGCTAAGTACAAATCTAAATTATCTTTTCTTTCAAAGTGATAGTACTAACAATTTTCTCTTCAAAATACAATAGGAAGACAAAGGCAACACTTTCAACTTCAATTTGAAAACTACTTTCGACACTTGAAATACTATCAATTCAAATCGAATACAAGAGTAACAATGTAATTGACCATCAAACATAATAGGATTCTTTTCTTTGACTGAAAACGACGCTTGCGACACTTCCAAATCAAAAGATGACAGTTTGATTAAGCTACTTCTTTGTAAAGGAGAACTGTAAATGCCGAAAAATACATAAAAACATTCACAATTCTTTGTAAAATGGAGGCTAAACGTCGCAAAGGAAGGGAGTTTCAACAGTGGTATATTGATCATAGACAACAAAACTCCTGAATAAAGTTGAAGAGGGTGAAGAAAAACCAAAATCTAGAGGCAGAAACAGTCTTATCTGATCATTGCACCTGTAACATAGGGAAATAGGGATGCATCTCACCTACTGGACAAGGGAGGTGTGATGCATCCAAATTTCCTAAAGGAGACAGTGTAATGGTCTAGGGATGAGACTTTAACTTGGTTTTTGGTCACAGTTTGTAGCTTAGTTCAAGGATTTAGGCTGAGTTAATGATAGTCACTAAATACAAATCATAAGGGATGATTTGATGATATTACTTGAGCCACCACGAGGGCAATTAGGATGCTTGAAATTCAATTGTTCAGTTTATAAACAGAACCTAGAGATGGACTGTGGCAGCATTGATCTACTTTGAAGTTGCATAGCAAAAGCAGTTCGAAGGCTAGCTGGCTTGACTTCAGTCTCCATCAGTAGTTTATAAAGCAAACAAATATAAATAAGAAAACAAGCTATTCGCTCCCTAGTGGAGTCGCCATTTTGTTATAATGAAATCTAGTGTCCATTCATAGCTGCTAGTCCCACTAAGACAGGTAGCTATCATAGAAATAAAGAAACTAAAGTTACTTATGATTTCCTTTATGAGAAGTAGATGAGGGAGAAGCAGAGAGTACCAACCTCAGTCTTTCTCTTGGCTCCTTTCTCGTTTCCTCTCCCCTTTGACAGATCTTTTCCGCTTCTCCCTTGCTTTCCCTGCTTCAAAGAGAAGCTGTAAAGTCAAAGCAGCATAATACTATCAAAGCAAAGAGATCTACAATCATAAACAATATAGGACGAGATATATACTGACCACACAAATGCATATATCAACTCAAACATACAAGAATGTGGAGGAAAACTCAAATAGCTTTATTGATAGAAAGTAGAAGAGAGGATTACAACCCATTGAT
>APFE031615852.1:0-24918 GCA_000404065.3 Pinus taeda
GCCCCCCTCTACGGGATTCACGGCAGCGCCCCGAGAAAAATTTTTTTGGACCCTATATTAGGTTGGGCGAACCTACCTATGGTTTTCGGTCCATGGTTTTTGGACGTGATGGTTTTCGGTCCATGGTATTGGATGCTTCGGCATGTATAAATATGTATTGTAACATTGAAAGGAATATAATGAAAAATCAAGCTGGTAGTCTCGGTTTTTGAGATCCAGTGGGAAATCTCTGTGTATATGTGTTTTATGTGTTATGCTCTCGCATTTTTATTTTTCCTGTGATTTAGAATTCGTATGCAGGTAATTTCTGTACGAGGTTAAAATCTACACTGTCCTCAGGTGTGCCAACAATTGAAAGTAATAATTGAAAATAATCCCAAAATGACTATCATAGATAATGAATTTTTGGATGAGGAGGGCTACATATTCCCAAGGGTGAGGAAAATATGTTCTATCAAGACCCCTGTGCTTGGGCATCAATTCTTCTCCCTCTTGTAAGAATATGGCCTTAAATTTAGGATTGACCAATTTCCTTGAGAACCACCATTCTCCTATCCTAGGCAACCCTATTACTTTTGAGATAAATTCTTCTATAACAACAATTATGAAGCCCCCGGCCACAAAGTGTTGTTCAACTGAGGCTTGGGCAAATTCTAAAGCGACCTATTCACCGGAACCCTATAATTTTTCAAAATAACTCAGCCATCCAGCCCTTTGAAAAATTTCCAATGCTTTTGGATGTTGTAACAACACATTCACAGAGTCAGGTGCGTGTCTGACCACTACTCCACCCATAGTTGCTCACAAGCACACTACTCAACAATGTTATGGACCTGTTATAGAGCTGCTTCAATGCACACAGTTGATTTCTCATGGGAGAATGCCAAGGTGTTGGAATTACAGGAGGTTACTCCTCCTTATTACCAATTCAAAACTTTTAAATCAAAACGAGTTTCCGAACGATTGCACTTATCTACATATGTAATAACACGAATAATAAATAAAAAAATTAATAATCATGGAGTATTGTTACTGATGACGACAGTTACATCAGTTCAATTGTAAAATGTAATGGTGTTAGAACGGTCTAATCATGCAATACTATGGCAGGGTGAGGTATGTATTAATTGGACGAATAATTGGATTTCCTAGATCCGGTCTGATTAGGAAAGGAAACATGTGATTAAGAAACTGCCCGTGTAACAACAACAACTCCCAGAACCTTAATTAAACCAAATCAGTAAAGGAACTAAAATGTAATCCTATAACAACAAGCTTCGACATACCATCCAAACCTAAAACAACCAAGCCATTAACCATTAAACTACCTAACCTGCACCAAATCCCTTAACTCTTGACCCTTAATCCCTTAAACCCTAACCCGTAATCCCTTAACCCTTAATCCCTATACCGTAAATCACTAAATCCCATAATCCTCAAAGCCTCTATCCACTTAACCCCCAATATCTCAATTGATTAACTATTTAGGCACATCTGACTCTAATTCTAGGGCTAAAAAGGGAGCTAACCAAGGAGGTAATGTAGGTGAAAAAAAAGGAGCTAAACTGGCGCTATTACTAGCACTATTTTATGGGAAAATTGATGGCATCATTTCCAACGCTATTTACGATGCTACTTCTGGCGTTGTTATTTATAGATCTATTTTTTCCATAATTAGAACCTAAATGTTTTGGCCAATGAAAGCAAAGCCAAAAATTGTGCCATCTCGATAAATAGCACCAATTTTTTCCAAAAGTTGGAGAAATATACACTAAAACAATCCTTGGAAGAAAAAAGGGAGCTAATCATAGGGATTTGTTGTAGTGATTCTAGACCTTTGAAATGTCAACATAAAGCTTCAGTTAGATTGTAGATTCTTCTTATTACATGTGCCAGGATTGGAGGGCCCCGTTGTGCTAGTTCATGTTGTATGCTTTTTGTGAGTTTACTATGTATGTAAATCTTTGTTTTCACGATATAGCTTTTATGATTGGTAAATATTTATATGCCTTCTTTAAACTCTTTTGGTATACATTTCATATTTCTTTTAGTTTAAAGTTGGAATGCTCTACTTTAAATTGTAATTTTGTTTTATAGCTCATATTTACTCAGGTAGATTTTTTTAGATGCTAAATCAAAGTGGTGAACATAGTTGTTGATCCAAATTTTGTACATTATAACCAAGTTACATAATTGTTTTTTTTTTCTTATGGGTTTGTGTGAATAAAACCCACACAATTTATCTCTATGCACCAGTTTTCCTCTGCACACATCTTCTCCACACTCAATACTTAGCCAAATTCTAATGTACGAAATGATTTCATGCATATGTTCTCCACACAATCAGACTTCCACAATCTTAGCTCTACATATCCTTATCCTTCACACATTGCAACCTTCTGCACACCCATTCCTTCACATACATTGATTCTTGTGCTTGATTCTCCATAAGTGACACATTAAGAGGTAACCGCACTGAGTGTACTTCAACCCTTTAAGAAAAACCACCATTTTCTCATTTTCAGGGTAATTAAGAGCCCATTAAAGGAAGTCCAATGCTCTGTTAGGGTCCAACCCTAATCCCCTTATTTATGTAATAGGATTGAGTCATAGCTGTAGAGTCAATAAAGCCCATATTAATAATTGTAAGTGGCTAACCCACATTTAATGAAGGGACCACAGTTAGTTGCAAATGGGCCATGGTATTAGATAGATGGTATTAATAAGAACCATGGTATTGCCCCATGGTATTGCATGTATGAATCATATATAAATGATAGAGACTCCCCTCAAGGAGCATCATGTCTTATTTTGTAATTGAGCTCAGCTCTATTGGAGGTTGCCCCCTCGAAGAGGCAAGTGAACATTGCTTTCTGCATAATAAAATACTTGCTATTATTTCTCATTGTTCTATGTTTTGGGTATATTTCTTCGCATATTTGGTATTCTGGTATCATCTTGCAGGTTAAGAGCATAACAAGTGGTATTAGAGCACTTTCCAGGGCCGGTGGGATCTCCAATTTTTAGCAAATTTTTTTTTTGGCTAGAGACGTATTCCGACGTCTTTAAACCACGAGATTTGTCGTTGAGCACATAAACCTATGGATTTGGGGAGGCATGCACGCAGGAAATACAAGAGGTGGTCACGCTTGTTGGATTCCCTTGTAACCCCCGTGGGTACCCCTTCGAGTAGTAGCGCATTAGATGGAACCGCGCACGGACTGTCTTCCAAGTACCCTCTGGGTATATCAGAAGCCCCCCTAGTTCCCCTGAAACCTCGCCATAGATAAACCGTCGGCCGTCTTGCTGCTACAGTACACCGAGAACAACACTCAGAGAGATTACTCGCGTGTACGATAGGGTAGTTGGGTTGTACGGCTAAGGGTATGGTTGATCCTCCTTGGTTAGTGCCCTAAAAAATTGGCCAAGTACTATTGTCAAACCCTTATGTATATTGAGATCTGTAGCACCTGACACTCCTGGAGACCATAGTTTCTTGATATATCTCTGGATCATGCATAATCTTTTCCAGATCAAATCTCACAAGTGGGGTTTTGTCGACGTAGCAGCAATCAGTTCCACCGTTCAGATCTCTGAGATCAGCCATTCAAATCTATTAGATCCATCTGATCTACAACAGCGATCAGTTCCACCGTTCAGATCTCTCAGATCAACCATTCAGATCTCTCAGATCCATCAGATTCACAACAACAATCAGTTCCATCGTTCAAATCTCTCAGATCAGCCATTCAGATCTCTCAGATCCATTAGATCCGCCATCCATATTTGAGTAGTTGTGTGGGTTCCTAAACTTGGACGTGATTTTTGCAGAACTTTTTGTAGCATTGACATTTTTGCGATTCGACTACTGCAATATTCCTAAGCAAGGAGTAAAACTCCCTTCGGAGGAAAACAAAAAATTCTAAGACCCCCCGGGGCGCTTATTGGTGACTTAGCCCATCATAATTAGGACGACGAGATGAGCAAGGTGGTACCATTCAATTGTTAGTGCCAAAAAATTCGGGCGGTCCCAAATTTCAAGTACATCGGATCGGTGCATGATACAAACTAGAGCTCAAGCTATGGCGAATGAGAGGATCGACAAACTTGAGTCAACATTGAACGAGGTCTGTCACAGTTGCAGAACTTAAATGCAACACTTGCTAAGGGCAAGGTGGAGGCACACGCAGAGGCATATATTGGCAATGAAAAAATTGAGGGTGAGCCTAACCAGTCTCTTCACCTCTTTGGCACCCACCAACAATCCCATCCGCGACCACCCAAGCTGGACATGCATAAATTTGATGGCTCTCACCCAGCTGCATGGATAGCACAAATGGAGCAATATTTCACACTAAATTACCTCCTGGATGATGCGACTCAGCTTAGTCTGGGTATCATGTACTTGGACAATGAAAGATGACAATGGTGGCAATGGAACCAATGTTGCTATGCAAGGCCCTTGACTTGGGAGACATTAAAAAAAGTTGTTATGGCTTGCTTTGACCATGAATCTGATTTTATGGGTCGTCTCACTAAGCTCTAATAGACAGGAATAGTGAACGAATATATTACCACCTTTGAAGCCTTAGCTTTCCGTACTGGAGGTCTACACGATGAGTTCTACGTGGAATGTTTTGTCAGTGGTCTCAAAGAAGCCATACAAGCCCATGTTCGACTACACCACCCTAGCTCATGGTTGCAGGCTTGCAGGATAGCTTGTGAAGTAGAACGTGCGTTAGCGGCCTAGTCCAATCGCCCAAATTTCATCGCCCAGGATCACCCCCCACAGGCTCAAAACACTACTCAAATACTCAAGGTTCAAAAGGTGTCACCAGCAGAAATGGCGGAAAGAAGAAAGTAAGGATTATGTTACTACTGTGATGAGAAATACTCCCCTGGGCACAAATGCAAGGAGCCCAAATTCTTTCAAATTGATGCTACTGATCACAGTTCATCATAGGAAGCTCCACCACTTGAGGAACCAGAGGAGTAAGAAGAGGACAACCAACAGGACAATGTACCTAAAGAACCAGTTATCTCGCTACATGCTTTGGCAAGGATTTCTTCACCCCAAACTCTCAAAATCAGAGGTTTCATTAAGCATCATCCAGTAGTAGTCTTGATTGATAGTGGAAGTACACATAATTTTATCCATTAAAGAGTCACGGAAGCAGTGCATTGTTTTGTTGGAGCAGTTTCTAACTTCCAGGTCCAAATTGCTGATGGGGGGACAATGAAATGTGAAGGCCACTGTGAAAATGTCAAACTTCAAATGGGGGATTATCAGTTAAAGACCCACATGTTTTCCATACACATGGGAGGGCGTGACATTGTCCTCGGTGCTGAATGGTTACGCGCACTTGGCCCAATCACAATGGATTTCCAGGAGTTATATATGAGCTTTAAGCAGAACAACCACACACGTACCCGCCGCAGACTCCAGGCAGGAGCTCCCTCTATCATTAGCTCACATCGGATGCAAAAATTGTTAAAAAAGGGCCACCAGGGAGTTATAGCTCAATTCAATGCCATCCAAGCCTTCGAACCTAATTCTTTTCATATTCATCCTGAGATGCAACAGATCTTAAAAACCCATTTGCCAGTCTTAGACACGCCTCATGAGCTTCCACCCTTGAAAGGGGAACATGATCATAGCATTACTTTGGTCTCAGGGGCCCAGCCACCAAATGTGCGACCATATAGATATCCGTTCACCCAAAAGAATGAAATTGAAAAAATAATCAAGGAACTTTTCGAAGCAGGTGTCATTCATCCCAAGCATTGGTCCTTATTCCTCGCCGGTGGTCATGGTGCTCAAGAAAGATGGGGAAGGGTGTATGTGTCCAGACTTCAGAGACCTCAATAAGTTGACAGTCCAAGATAAATTGCCCATCCTGGCCTCAATCTGGACAAAGGTTTCTATGGATTTCGTTACGGGTCTTCCAAAGTCAGGAAATAATCCAGTCATCATGGGGGTTGTGGACAAACTTTCTAAGTATGCTCATTTTTGCGCCCTACCCCACCCTTTTACATCGACTTTGGTTGCTCAATCTTTCATGGATCAGATTTGCAAATTGCATGGCATGCCCACTTCCATTGTGTCTGATCGTGACCTGACCTTCAACTGTAACTTTTGGCAGGAGCTCTTCTAGCTACAAGGTACCCAACTACAACTCAGTACTTCATATCATCCACAAACTGATGGTCAAACTGAAGCAGTCAAAAAATGTCTAGGGACCTACCTTAGGTGTTTCACTTCAGAAAAGAAACATCTCTGGGTACAGTGGTTACCTCTAGCCGAATGGTAGTATAACACCAACTATCATGCCACCACCAAAATGACTCCATATGAAGAAATTTATAGTCAACTCCCTCCTTCCCCTACTTCTTATATCAGTGGATGATCGAAGGTACAAGCAGTGGATCAACTCCTACAGAACTACACAACCATGCTGGCCCACCTTCAAGAGAATCTTCATTAAGCCCAGAACCGCATGAAGCAACAGGCAGATCAACATCGCTCAGAATGCCAATTTCAAGAAGGGGATCAGGTATTCTTGAGGCTACAACCATATAAGCAACCATCACTCAAATGGTTGTCAGAAATTATCTTCCAAATTCTACGGACCGTATCAAGTACTTCAGCGCATTGGAGAAGTTGCGTACAAGCTAGCGTTGGCACCCACTACAAAAATCCATCCAGTCTTCCATGTCTCATGCCTCAAGAAAGTGATTGGGAACCATTGCAGAATTCAAACCAATCTACCTAAAGTGGATGAAGCAGGATCAATCTGGCTCCAACCTGAATAGGTTCTTGACACACGAGAACGACACCTACGTGGCCGCACGATCAAAGAAGTCCTCGTCAAGTGGAAATACACCTCTCCGGAATATGCAACCTGGGAACCGGCTACTATTCTTCAGCAGATTCTGCAGCTTCAGCTTTAAGGACAAGGCTATTCTTATGGGGGACGGCATGTTAGGGTCCAACCCTAACCCGCTTATTTATGTAATAGGATCGAGTCATAGTTGTAGAGTCAATAAAGCCCATATTAATAATTGTAAGTGGTTAACCCGCATTTAATGAAGGGACCACAGTTAGTTGCAAATGGGCCATGGTATTAGATAGATGGTATTAACAAGAACCATGGTATTGCCCCATGGTATTGCATGTATGAATCATATATAAAGGATAGAGACTCCCCTCGAGGAGCATCGTCTCTTATTTTGTAATTGAGCTCAGCTCTATTGGAGGTTGCCCCCTCGAAGAGGCAAGTGAACATTGCTTTCTGAATAATAAAATACTTGTTGTTATTTCTCATTGTTCTATGTTTTGGGTATATTTCTTTGCATATTTGGTATTCTGTTGTCGTCTTGCAGGTTAAGAGTATAACATGCTCAAGGTAAAGGAAGTGTTTGATATGGTACTATGTGAATTCCTCTTTAGGTCCTTGATATTGTATTATGTGAATTACTCCTCAAACACATATTTCATTAAATTTGGAATTAAATGGTGGATCTAGAATTTCAAAATAACAAAGAAACTCAATTCTAGTGATGTTCCTGTAATAAAAAAATTTCCAATTTTAACGAAATTTGTGCTCATCACCTCATGTAGAGAGTGGCCATAAGCATTAAGTTCTCATTATTGTTTCACATGGCCTAATGAAAGTGGCATGAAAGAAATAACGTCCTATTAATTGTATCAAAGAACAAAGATTTAACAACTGAGCTCCATTAAACCTTCAATGATCTCTCATACATATCTAAGTACATTGAACAAATGATGACCAAAAGAAAGAAGTGTTTTGTGGGGATACTTCTAATTCAATAGTCCACCTAGAAAAGACATTTCACTAGTCTATTGCATACAATTGGTATTTGAATCTCACCCTAGAATAAAGGGAAAAAAAAAAAATTTGGACCATGGGGGTCGTGAATGCTACAAATGTTTATGAATTGTTCAAATTTAGAGAAGTGGTTTATTTCTGTGCAAGATATTTCGACTCAAAGACCGGGACTATAAATCTTGAAATAAAAAATAATCCAACTCCTTTGATTCCCTAGGTCTTTAGGAAATAATTTAAATTACTAGATCCTACGAAGAATCTCATGTTATCTGAACCTGATGCTTTTCTTGATTCTTGGTGAAGCGAGATGAATATCATTCAAGGATTCTTGCCACATTCAACAACAATCCCTCCCAACCTTTCTTTTATTTATATCTTTATATTTGTGGAGCCATTCATAGATTTCTTCTCGCTATTCGTGTGACTAATGGGACAAGAAACAACATCAATTGTTCCTAGGTTAGTTTTACATATATTGTATTATTGCTTCAAGAGAGATTTCATCTACAAGTGGGTGTAGGTCATCTCTAATTAGATTTCCTTTCAATTAGTAAAATCCATTTAAGACTAAGATTTTTCATGACTACTTATCTAGTAATGGATCTTGTCTCATGCCGTACTTTTCATGAAATACCACATGAAAGTATTTTAAATCTAGATGTGGAGCCAATACAATTATGGTATCCTATACTATGGTAGCATTAGGCTCTATGTCATTTTTTTTAAAATTAGATATGTAATTTTTAAAGAGTCCAATTATATGTTGACTTTGTGAGAGCCTTGGAGAACTTCTACTAAAGCATAGACTTTCCTATGGGGAAGGGAATACATGAGGAAATGGAAGACCACAAATTATTCAAAATGAATGAATTTCAATATAAACCCTTCTTACTACCTAAGTTTGTGCTCAATAGATATTTTTTGTTGAAATCTACCAACGGTTACCACCCATGGTTAATTCTATTTGAAACAATAAAGAAAAATCAATTCATTTTTTTACCATTTACCATTAGGGAGATTACTATAAGATTTTTTTCTCATCTAACATACTTATTTGAGTTACAAAATATTTTAAATTTGAACAAAGTATAACTTACTAGGGATTTGAACCTGAAGGTATATTTTCAAAACATCTGGGTGTGGTCAGATATGGGAATTTATTTACAAGGTTTTCTGAAGAAAGCGGGGAAGTCACACTAGACCATCCAAAGAATAGTAAGTATCCACTCCTACTACATAAGTAATTATGGAAACCAACACCAACATGGGAGGGAAAAATAAAAAAAGAGGTAAAAAAATTATGAGTGCTCAACCAACTTCAACAAAACAAGATTGCTTGAGTTCCTCTTCTAGTCACAAGAAGAGATATCTTGTATATATTAGAGGGGAGAGAATTATGATAGGCGCTCTAGTGGAGGAGATGGAGAGGAGCCACCTCCCCGCGTGCATTTAGAAAAGTCACATATTACTAGTTCATCCAAGAGAAAGAGCTTTACAAAGAAAAAGTCTCGCATTGTAGAAGGATTCGATGATATAGAAGTTGACAATCCTACAATGCCTGATTGGGTTATGGCATGTATGGTTGCAACCTTGAAAATGATAGAATAATTTGTTGTTGAATAACTGATGACTTTTGAGGACTAGTCCTTGACCATACAAAACACCCAATATGACAACTCAACTAATAAATTGTGGTTTGAGAAAGTTAAGGTTTGAAATAATATTGTTACTAGCCAATGGAAGTTCGGAATTGATGTTTCTAGAGTTGAACCACGTGTCTCCTAAAGCTACATCAAACTATAGGTGAGGCCCTCGCACACTTCATTACAGAAAAAGGAATAGAAAATTTAAAGCTTAGGAAAAGGATGAATTAACTTGAAGAAGCTTTAAATCCTACTCCACTATTCATGACCCCATTAGCTTTTCAAGCAAAAAGGATTTCAGTCATTACCCTTTAGAAACCCCAAACAATTATGAAAGAATCACAACTAATTAACAATGTCAAATCATATGTCACAACTAATATTAATAAGTGGCTAGAAATTATTGAAGAAATATGGGAAATTTCTTTACATATGAGGAACTTATCCCATAGGATTTGTTCACTTGTTGAATATCCAAAGAAATATCTCAAAGTTGATCAACAATTTATTAATGATAAATTGTCTACTTTTATAAATAAAGTTAATTTGTGGGTAAATCAAGACGTCACATTTCCTCCGATAAAAGAATATACTAAAGAATGGCTACACCAATCATCACAAAAAATCGTTAATCCTTAATAACTACCTAAGAATTTGGGATAACAATCTTTCCGACAACCATATAAACTAGACGCTTCTTCAACAGTAGGGGATTATTCATTCCATATTTGGTCCTTCTGCAATTTTTTGAGTGTTGTTTTTCTTCTAAAGCAATTCCCTTCTATTTTCTCAGTCTTGGATTAACCCCGATTTATTGAGCTGTTGTATGTTTTCTAAAACCAATCCATGAATGTATTTCCTCTTTTTCTTTTCTTGCATGTACCTTTTATCATTCTATTAGTCCATAGGAGCCCAATCCTGATAACATTAGGAGTTGAATGCATTTTATTTTAACGATTAAGTAATAGGATTTTGTGATTGTGCTCTAAAAACTTAACTCTATTTTGAAGCTTCAAGTTCATATATTATTTTTTTACTCTTAGAGAGAGCTTATTTTGCGAAATAATTTCATTTGTGGTTTTGAAACTTTAATTTCCAAATAAGAAGTAGGAATATCTTGGATGCTTGCCTATGATCTCGTGATTCCAAATGCATGACATCATTTTATAGTACTTTGGATGTGTGGACCAATGTTATCTATTTCGATCTATTGATTTATCTTCATATATGTTTCCTCAAATATGCTTATGGATGAAAATGTGGAATGAGATTATCAGAGTTTAATTTATTTTATTTTTCTTTCTGAATAACACCTAGTACACTCATAGGTGCATGAATTGAATGTTTAATATTTGATATTCAAGTTTTATTTATGAGTGTGTTTAAATAGAGGAGAACCACCTCTTTAAAATGTGAATGGATTATGGAAATAAACCTTATGATGTAAACCTTTTTCCATGCTAGGAAAAAACATCAACATTCTTTGTGACCAATTGGGATCATAATTTCAATATTCTTTTCCTAATCGATTAATCATCCTCATCCATCCAACATCACCTTCTCGTCAGACTAGAAAACCAAAGGATTATATTAGTTATAGAATTTGGTCTTGGACACTGCACAAACATGAGTAGAGCACGAACAATTGTGGAAAGTTATATCCCAACAAGAATCATATGTACCATGAAATTCAAAAAGGAAACTTCAATGAAAGATAAATATGAAGTTGCAAGATTCACAAAGTCCAAAAAGGACGCTAAAAAGGAGTATAAAGAAAAAGGTTTATGAAAAGACTAGTACCTCTGAGAATGAAGAAAGCTATCTTTTCTTTCCAACCGAAAAGAAAAAAATGTCCGGCCATAAAGAAATATGAGAGGTTGATAATTAGAGAAATCAAAGATACAAATCCAACAACCAAAGAAATCAAAGGCAAGAGGCTGGTAATCCGAGGAGAAGAAGAGTGACACCCCTTTCATTACCCCATCAAGAACATATAATGTTGGGGTAATAACATTGATGTTATGATGTCAAAATTTATTATGAAATATAATGTTTTACTTTATTAATAAAATATGTTATAATTGAATAAAGGGGGGACAACCAATAGATTATTATGCCTTTAGAGGAAAATACACACCTTGAATCAATAATTCCCATAATGTGATGGTTGGGAAGATGAAGGGTCAAGGTGTGTTTATAAAAATGAAAGAGAAAATTCATTGAGCAACTTTTTCCTTTTTCCATTTTTTCTCCATTATTATCCTCATACACTTAGTTTTTCCCACTCCCATTTAGAAAATTTGAATCAACATTAGAATTGGTGACAACTTGTGTAATGGGAATTGAATGTGTTGTAGTCCTTTTTCCTTAGGTTGGATGGCTATGAGGACTAGGATTTGTCCTGTTTGTGTGTGTCATAGAGAGCACTGAAGAAGGGAGGGTTGAGGGACTATAAAGATTAGAGAAGGACTTCCTTGTGCCGTGTAGAGTTGCATTGTCATTTGTGAACGTTTATGGGCTTGGTCAAGGAATGGAAATGATGAACACTGGGATTATTTCTTATGTGTGGAGGAGAGTGGACTTCATTTTTGTATTAAATAGTCTAAAAAATATGTTCTAAATCCTTGAGTTTAGTTTTTCCCTCAAGGAATTAAGATTTGGCTTAGGGGTGGCCAACTATGAGAAAGACTACAATATAGTTGAGCTTATGGTTGGGTGGAGAGTAGCTCAACCTTCTTTAGTTCCAGATTGAAAAAGACTTGACTCAAGATAAGTATCTCTTATTCATGATTATTTAATTTCTCTTTTCAACAAGTTTGTATGTAGATGCATTTATGCTTTAACAAATTTATCATGTATGTAGCCATTATAATATTTGGTTGTAACTTTTTATATGTATTAAATTTTGTAACAACATTGGTTGAGGAAGATATGCTTCCTAAATTCTTCTTCAAACAGGCCATATTGGAATTATTGTTATAAATTTTCTTTTAGGAGGTTACAAAATTTGAAACTTGGACAATAGTGAGGGGAAATCCTGTTGATCCTCTGGTCAAAGTTTTAGATCTTGGGTCACAAAATTTTAGGAAATATGATCAAAGGAAGTTGGTATTTGTAAATGAATATTTAAACATGTCATTTTTTAAATTATGCTATAAATATTCCTCTAGGAGGTTCTAGAAGTTGAAACTTGGACCATGGTGAGGGGAAAACTTGTTGATCATATGGTCCAACTTTTAGATCTCGGGTCATGATATTTTAGGATATATGATTAGAGGAAATTGAGTTTCCTAAATGCTCCTAAAATCATCCATCAAATAGGTCATTTCTACATTTCTTCTATAGCTTTTCTTTTTGGAGGTTCCAAAAGCTAAAACTTGGATCATAATGAGTGGAAATTATGTAGATAATTTGATCCAACTTTCAAATCTTGGATCATGGAATTTTAGGAGATATGATGAGAGGAATTTGAGCTTCCCGGATGCTCTTAAAATCATGCTCAAATATGTCATGTTAGAATTTATTCTATAACTTTTCTCCTGTGAGGTTTCAAAAGATGAAACTTGGAATATAACGAGGGGAAATCCCACTGATCATTTTATCCAAATTTTAGATCTTGGGTTGTGAAATTTTAGGAAATATGATCAGAGGAATTTGGGATTCCTATATGCATATTTAAATAGGACATGTTGGAATTTCTCCTATAACTTTTCTTCTAGGAGATTCTAGAAGCTAAAACATGGTTCATAGTGAGGGGAAATCCCACTAATAATATGGTCAAACTTTCAGATCTGGGGTAACAACATTTTAGGAGATATGATCAGAGGAATTTGAGCTTCTTGGATGCTCCTACAATCATGCATCAAACAAATCATGTTGGAAATTTTTCTATAACATTTCCTCTAGGAGGTTCCACAAGCTGAAACTTAGATCATAGTGAGGAGAAATCTCGTTTATCATTTGGTACAACTTTTAGATCTTGGGCCATAACATTTTAGGAGATATCATAAAAGGAAGTCAAGCTTGCTAGATGCTCCTAAAATCATGCATCAAATAGGTCATGTTGGGATTTTTACTATAACTTTTCATATGGGAAGTTCAAGAGGCCAAAACTTAGAGCATATTAAGGAGAAATCCCAATGATCATCTAATCCAATTTTTAGAAATTGGAATACTGTAATTTAGGATATATTCCTTGAGGAAGTTTCTATATTAGTTTGCATGTAAAGTGTTTGAAGAAATGCCTAAATTTTAATGATTCATTGCATACAAACTATTTGATAAAATGGCCCAATGAAAATGTTGTTTTGTGGATAGGGATAATATTGTTGTGTGTTAGCATTATTGTGTGATAGTATTGCTACAACTAATCTATGATTATTTTCATGTGAAGCATTTGAAGAAAAGTGTTAAATATTTGATAAAATACCTCAAAGACAGAAATCAAAAGTTGCATGATTGAATTGTTTATTTCAGCTAGTATGTTATAAGTGAATCAAAGCAGTGTTTCTTATTTTATTTATACAAAATGTTTAAAAAAATGTATACAAGAAAAATATTACTTAATTGGTGGTACAGAAAGTATTTGAAGAAAGGTTTACATGTACAGTGTTCGACAAAATGCATGAGAGATGAAAATCAATTTTTTGTAAGTGTGGTTAGCATAAATTTAGTAGGGGTATGTGACAAAGTCGTATTAGAGCTGATTGTTAAGCTTGTGAAGGAGATGAAAAAATTGATAACTTGTATTCTTATTTGAGCATTAAGGTGCCGGGTATGTGACAATAAGGGTGAGTCCTCTTGCTTTACAAGGTGAATAGCATCCCCTTCCTTCTATACCCTTGGGATTTCTACCTGTATTTAATGGGGATGGTGCCATGAACCTGTTGTGGTAAAAACACAACCCCCCCATTATTGGTTTGCTCAACTCAAATAATGGGGACCCTTTCTATTAAAATTTGGCCAAATACCTTTTTGGATTTTTATTTTAGTTGATTGCCCTACGCTTTTGTTAATTTTTAGTTTTCTTTGGATTCTTGTTCTGATTGCTTTGTTAGAATCGATTTTCTATAAGCTTCACATTGACGCTTGTTTCGTCTCATTTGGTCAACTGGTTTAAAAATGGCACTCCTTTGAAAGTCTGATTATTTATGTAGCCTGGGTTAAAAATGCATAAAATGTACAATATTGCATTTTGTAGATAAATTAGTTCAATAATGCATTCATTTTAAATATTAATCCGTAGTGTGTTTTTACTAACATTTTTCCATATATCCAAATCATGAAGCAACCGGATTTTAGTAATTTACTCCAATAAATTATTAATCTCAAAAAATCATAATTTCAAAGTGGCTATAATTTATTTTTCATTTTATTAAAAATAGTTGTAGTTTATAAAATAAACCAAAATAAAAAAATTAATCTTTAATATTAAATCTTAAATTAATTAAATTAATTATTATTTAAAAATATAATTAATTTAATTAAATTAAAATTTAATATATGAAAAATATAAAAAATAGATTTTAATCGCATCGAGAGCTTTCAAATGACATGTTTTTAAAAACCTCGATGGACTTATACCCTCCCGATGCCGATTGCCAATATTGCATAAGGAACTTTGGCATTTTAACGCATTTAAAAAACCCATTAGCCATCCCCCGATGCGATTTGCCGATTGCGAAAAGTTAAAAGGCAATGAGGGAATTAACCAAAAGTTAAAAAAACATGTGTTTAAAGTTTCAATGCGAATGTTTCATCGCATCGGGAGTCTTCATCGGTTACAAACTTTATGAGCCCAACTCAACATTTTTCCAATGCGTGAGTCAAAGTTGACTTTCGCTTTGGGCTCATCCATTAATCCATTGCTTTGAAATGAATACGTTACAATATGAGAAGTAAATTAAGTTACTTTTTTTTTATATTTATTAATAATTAATTTTATATTAATTTAAATATAACATTTAAATTAATTAAAATTAAATTAAAGTTTAAATATTATTTAAATTAGTATTAATTAGTTTATAAATAAATAATTAGATTAATTAATTAAGATATTTGTTAATTATAATCAGTGAATTATAATAATTAGTTAGATATTAATTAATAAATAGTTTTATTAATAATTAGTTTAGTTTAATAATTAGCAATTAAATTAGAATTAATTAAAGACTAATATAGGATTAGTTTTTAATTACAATTTTGATTTTTAGCCCAGCAACAGAATTTCCAGATTCATGCCAAATTTGATCCATCAACTTTGGAGGCTCATAAATTGAGTTATACTTGGCCAAATGAGGCCCTGGATGGCTCATTGGAAAAAGAAAATCAAGGAGAACATTTTGGAGGAGGTTTCACCAACAAATTTACTCATTTATTGGGTCAAAAATCAGGCAGAAGATCAGGCTCCGAATTTTGAAAACAAAATCAATTTTCTGAGTCATTTTCTTCATTTTCATTTGTCCAAAGCCTCTTCTAAATGCAGATCCATTGGTCAATGATATTCTTTGCCAATCAAACCATCCTAGGCATCAAGAGAAACTTTATATTTTATTTTCAATTATTTATTTAAATAGAATTTGATTGGATTTGATTTAGAGGCCAGCAATGCCATGTTGATTTTATTATTGCATTTTAATTTATTTTGATTTCTTTTTGCAGGAAAACAGTGGAAGAAATATGGAGAAAAAGATCTCAGTCAATGAGAATGCTTCAACAATTGAAGATCAGAATTTTGAGCAAGTAAAATTGTATTTGGCAGATCTCTCTTCAACAAACTCTCCTCTCCAAAATTCCTTTGCAAATAGTATAAATAATAGATTGCAGAAGGTAATAGGGGCTGCTCTCCTCTGCAATTTTAGACTTCTGAAAGCACTACTGTAATAGGAATTTAGAGTTGTAGGAGAGAGGAGAGAAAATCTCAGATCTGGGGATTATTGAGGATTTTCCCTTTGTATCTTGAATTATGTGTGAAGGGTAGAGTTTGCACTATTGTGGCTCTAGTTTTGAAGGCAGAAGTTCAAGCAATGTAAAGGGCTGTTGGAGACCAAGGACAGAGAAATGGATGCAATAAATTGGTATTTTTAATATTACTGTTTCAAATATCAGTTTTAATTTTATGGTGACAGGAATGTGTCATTTTATTTATGTTTGTGCACTATTGTCAATATGGGCAATTTGTCTCAATCTTGTTATTATGTATCTCTGTTTTTATGGATTAATTTCTCATTTTTGAGTAACTATTTACTCTGAAATCTGTCTTATGAAACCGATTTATTAAATGGTAATGTGTTGTGAACTATTTCCACATATCATTATTCAATTATTGGATTTATTGATTTGATAATCAATATCATTTTTGTGAACTACTTCCTGGAATGTTATTGGTTTATTATTTCAAGTTTTAAGGTCTCAATAGAATGTGTTTTGGTAACCATAATATCAGTTAATAGAACTACTTCATTAACTTGATATTCATTATAAACAAGACATATTTAAATCCCAATATTTTGATTATCTTGCTCATAATTGGGTTAGATCTATATTTGCCTAATTAAGATAGGATTTAGATTAGTTTCTGTTGCTTGCATCATAGAATAAGTTTGCATTTAGAGTAAATTCTACATTCTTTTAAGTCCTCTCCTTAAAGAGGCAAAATTTTAGTTGTGGCTTGACTGAACCCAAATCAGCTTAAGGGTCATTCTCTTGCCTGATCAGCAAGAAGAAGTGATCTGATATCCCTGTCTATTGGTAGTTAAGATACATTATAAACCAATAGCAATAGGGAGAAGGTTACTGGACCTAGTTAAACCAGTCGGAGCCACCACACAAAATTGAAAAGGAGTTGCTTTAAGGTCCAGACTGGGTGGTTATCCCCCAATGTTGTTGCAGCGATTTTCGAGGCATCATCATTTTTGGCGCTAGAAGGAGGGCCTAAGATTTTTTTCTATTAGAGTCTTTTCAATTTTAATATTTTATTTATTGTGATGGCTCTTCTTAAACTTCCAATTTGGAGTTGTATCCATGGACGTGCATCTTCCAACACTCCACCCGAAGTGGGAAGACTCTTGTCTCACGCAAAGTTTAATGGTAAGAGAAATTCTTCTGCTTTTAATCATGTCTTTCAAGTTATTCAAAATGTTTCAAAATATGATTTTAAAGGAATTGATGAAGGCATATTATGTAGAATTTTTACTCTCACATTTGTGGCAAAAGCTAGAAGCTGGTGTAGAACTCTTCCAGTTGCTTCAATCCACAACTAGGATCAATTTGTTTCAATTTTCATTTGTAAATTTGACGGCTACGATTATGAACAGGTATGTGATGAAATTGAATATCTACGAAGGTTTGAAAATGAGTCTAGTAATAATTTTAATATTCGATTTCATTTGAATTGCTTAATATTTAAAGACGAAGATAAACCTACGGAAAAAGAATCATTAGATTGGTTTGAATGTATTTGTTCTCTTCCTCCCATTCCCAATCCATATGAAATTAGTTCAAGTTTTGTTTCAATCCCTTCCAACATAAATGAAAATCCCAACATGGATGTGCAAATAAATGGTGATGAAGTGGTTACACAAAGCTTGAAAAATATTTCCATTCAAATGCAAGAAGACAACAACAACAATTTTGGAGAAAAAACCACTTTGAAATCTTAAATCTACGTTGAAGTAAATTCGGAAAATCAAATCGCAAATCAGCAAGTACAACCAACAATCAAAATGCAAACTGCTGTACAAATTTCTGAATTTCTCCATGATGAGCAAATGCCAAAATCAGAGAAGCAAAGCAGCGTTCTTCAAGAAAGCATACACACACAAAGGAATGATCTACAATCTGAAATTTACAATGACCATAATGCACAAGAGTTCTAAAAAAGAGACAGTTTTAAATGCATTGTTTCAGGTTCACATTTTTCCCTTTATCCTGATATTTTTAATGATGGTAATTTTTCCCCTCTTAGTATTAATGATATTTCAGAAATTAAAGAGGATGATTTAAATGAATTACCAATAAATTTTTATCAAGATAAAGAAACAATAATTGATCATTCTTTTGCCACTAATGAACATGAAATTCTTGTTCCTCCTTGTTTGGATATGTTGGATGAGATAGAAGGGAATTCTACAGAATCTTGTGAAGTCATTTATGATGATTACTTTGATATTGAGGATGTTGATTTCAATTTTTCTCAAGATAATCCTCATGATAAAATTCAAATAACATCTATAAACGAGGAACGTTTCAATGTAGAAATTATTCCAATTAATCCTCATTTTAGAGCAGCAAATTATCTTTGTGATTTCACCATTCAAGAAAACATTCCAATTTATGATTCATATGAGGATCAACATCTCATTCCTACTCATAATCATAATTCATTTTATATTTCACAAATTAGAATTCGAAATTACCCAAATTTCATAATTCTAGCCAATCCTTGTGAAAGAGAAATTATTTCAAAATGATCCCAATTGTGCCATAACATTAGTTGTAGAAATAGTGATTTCATTCTAGTTTTTCTTTCACAATTATTTTGTTTAAATTTAGATTTATTTTCTGATTTTATTTTGCAAAATTTTCACACTTTTCGCTGGCATATTGAACACCTTACTATCAAACACTCAATTGATGCATTGCCCGATTGGGAAATTTAAGTTTCATATTATAATCATGAGCATCAAAAGATATTAATATTCTAATTTAAATCAATGCTAATGTTTAATCAAAAGCTTCTATCTTTTCAAAGGCAATGTCAAAAAGAGAATGTATTTTTGCAAGCTGGCCAGCAATTTAATTCAATTAATAATTTTCCATTTCATTTGAAAGATTTCCATCCATTTTTCATTAATTCATTTGAAAAATATTTGGAAATTTTTCTCTCAAAGGAAATGGTTAATAGCTTAAAATTTGTACATAACACTAACAATTCTCTTCAGGCCTTTGAATTTAAAGGTTCATCTTCACAATCTGGCCTGTTATCTCTCGCTTCGAACATTGCTCAATCCTTAATAGAAATCCATCCAGATTTCTATGATCCAATTGGTATTCAATTGGAAAGGAAATTCCAAGAGAAGGAGATTTTAATTAAGTTGCTAACAATAACTGTAAATTCTACTCACATATTTAATTTCCTTAATTCAATTAGATTTGTATTTTTATTACTAACATTTGAACTGTACATAGATGCAGCAATTAAAATGAGAAAATGGCTACACTGGAAATATGACTATACCTAGTCATTTTCATGTATATGGTTAGAATAAGAGTAGAATTAATTTAGTTAGCCTGTTCTATGTAGTTAATTTATTTGTAACAGTTCTGTAGATTAAAAAATAAAACAAAGCAATCAGCCTTCTCATACATGTCCAATGGAAACATTTTTCCTTATCAGAAAATTTTAATTCTTGCTTTCCTTTTTGAAATTTCTTACAACAATACCTCTACTCTGCTTATTTTGAATAATTCTTAATTAAATTCAATTAAGGTTGCACTTGGCATCGATTGTCTCAAAGCCACTTCTTTTCATTTCGGGATTTCCTTCTAAGATTTTCTTTTGAAATTTATATGGTAAGGATTTGAGGATAAAAAAGCTTCATGACCCCATTATCCCATGAAATGTATGACTGTCTATGATAAACTTAATTCTAATTCAATCATTATTAGTCAGTCTAACCTGTCACGGTAACCATATGAAGTTCATATTATCTTCTTCGGAATTTGCCAAAAGCTGATCTTAAGGATGCCCATTTTTCCGAGTGCACACATTTAAATCTGTTTTGATATTTTTCTACAATTAGTGGCTTAATCTCATTCTAATCTTTAGTTTATTATCTGATGCTGTAAACGCATCATGTTAATTACTAAAGGATTATTGAACAGTCACTATAACATACAAATTTTCTCAAGATTAATTCGATGAGCAGAGGTAATAAATTGTTTGTTTCACTTCGAAGGGAAGCATAGTTTCATATTTATTTCTGGTAAATTTTATATTCCACGGACATCAATAAACATATTTTATTTAGACTGATTACACGCTTAGATTTAGAATAAACAATGAGGTGATTTTAAACGAAAGAAAATTTTTGATAAACCAAAGGAAGAATTTGAAGATTTATGAGGTAAAATCTGCAGATAATTTCCTTCCAGGTACGTATTTACAAGTTCGTTTTCATCTCTTATTACTTTCTATTTTTCTTAGCTTATTTTTGATTCGTGTTCTGTTTTATTTGCAGGTTTTTATTTCTTTTCAAAACTTGAAGTAAGTAGCAAACTCATTTCAAATTTGCAAACAGGTTCAGGGGAATTTAATTCTGATTCATTAGAATTTAAGCATTTTTGTAGCTTTACTTTCATTCATTAGAAAACCCAATTGAAATTTCAAAGAAATATCATAAGACCATTCGCATCATAAGATTTCATCGGAAGTAGTTCTTAATATTTCTTTTGATAACAAATTTTTCATCAAAGATTTCCGATGTATTATCTTACTCATGCCATATTGCATTTCACATATCGGAGCTTTCCAAGTGAAGTATACTTCCATGAACATGAATCGCCGATCTCCGATAATCGACTTTACCAATATTGTGATAAACACATAATTTCGGACCTGATATGAAATTCAAATCAAATTCATAAAATATCGCGTCCGCTCAATCGCAATAATGGTAGGAGCATAACTTTAAAAGAGGCCGATGTCTCAGATCCGATATATGTTATTAAAATCCCATCATAAAAAATTATCGAGTCCGCTCTTCATCATATATCGGCATCACAGGAATTATATTGTGTTACAACGGGTACCCAAAGTTTGTCGATTACCGATTAGCTACATCATCCATCGCATCACCGATATTGCAATTGTTTCATCACATTTTTATGCTCACATCACTTCTCTGAATCTACGATGTGCATTTTGCGATATGGGAAGCATGATGCAATTAATTCTCCGATCTCCGATATAATATTCTTTAATGATGCGATCGCTTAATTTCATTGCACATGTTTTTATCAGCAATTTGCCATTGCAATCTCCGATGCAATAGCTTCCAATGCATGTCTTTGAGCCATTAACATTTAATCGATATATGGCACAGCAACAAAAGTTAAGTCTTGCAAATTAAAATTGAAGCATGGTGAAGAGACATTTGATGCGAATCATCTGATACAACGATGTGTTATTTTAAAAGCTAGCTTGGGTAATAATTATGGTAAGAAAGCAGTTAATGACGAATTTGCAGTACATTTAAATCATTTTGATATATTTCAGTTTCAAATATATAAATCCATAATTTTAAATGAAATTCAAGACCTCTCTATTTTCATATTTAAATTTTATCATCTTGGATTTGGTCTTGATTTTGTATATGAAACTAATAATATTTTGAGAAACAATCATTATTGCAAATTCTCATTCTCATTTCTGATGCATTTTGTTTTAAATTCAATCCCTTAAGCCATTAGCATTCCATTTTACATTTTACTGCCTTGCTTTAGTGTAAAAATAAATAATCGCTCTTGGGAGTTATAGGATTTTTGGTATAAGTTTACTTCTTTCATGTTTTTAATGTTAATTAAAAATAGAAGTCAGCTAGTTTGGAGAAACTGATACCTTTCAGGTAAGATCAAAAGAAATTATCCAATGGTAAGATTCATGTACCGACTTTCATTAATTTCCATTTCATCACTCTAGTTTCATTTTTGTTTTTAAATTATGCTGATATAAAACTTTGTTTTGCAGCTCTTCATAAAATCTTTCAATCTTCTGCCGAATCAAATTTTCAAGGTCTTATACTCTTCTCCTGGCTTTATTTCAAGAAGCAACGATAATCTTCATCAAAACAGCTACACCAGGGAATTTCTGAACCTTTAGTTTGTTTCTCTAAGCATTACTTTTTAGAAAATGATTAAGATGATGCTTAGAAATAATAAGATTCATATCAAACATAAATTATTCATTGTGGCTAAATTTTACAATCACTGTTATCTAAAAGCCTAAAGCATTCATAACTCTGCAAGGTATGTTTTTCTAAATCTCAACATAAGAAGGAATGATTACATGCTTATTTTCTTTTTCTTCATATTGTTGGAGACATTGGTATAAACATTCTTGTTTGAGTTTATCTTACGAAACTTGGATTTTCCTTTCCATTTTTAAAGGATTTTTTTTTTTTTTTGTTCGCTAATTTCTTTTCTCATTTTAGCATAAGAATTATTTTCTTTCGATTTCAGTTTTGATTTTGGTGACTTTGTCATTATTTATATGGAAGGCCTATTTGTTACCTAACAATGGTCAGGATACATGGAGAAAAATTGCTAATAGTCATCTATTAGTTTTTTCTTAAATCTCTTAGTAGAGTTTGATTTTCTTATTATAAAGGTAAACATATTTAAGGAAGAGATTACCAATCAAGAGAAGTTGTCAAAGTATCATAAAATCTAAAAATTTATTTTTCATCAAATTGTAATCATTTTGAGATTTCAAAATTTTATTAAGATCCTTCAAAGTTTTATTATCAGTCAAGGAAAGTTATTTATAACCAAGTAAAGACACTTTGCAGCAAAGCACCTTTAACTCTGAAATTATCATTCTTAACTCTTAAGAAGTCAATGATTCTCCCTATCCCAAAGAGTCTTATTTTTCTAGAGTATAATCCAGAAATATATTTAAACTTAAAAGATAGAAGGTCTCATCATGAGACTACTTACCATGATCATAGGGGAAAAGAGGCTGACATTATCAACACTGCTAAACAAACCAGGGTCATGGCTTAAGATTGCAAACAATTATAAGACAAGGGGTCTCATCACGAGCCAGCTTGTTCAGTCCGATTATAACCAGTGAATGGCATTGTCAACTATCTAGCCAC
This sequence comes from Pinus taeda, assembly GCA_000404065.3. Lineage (NCBI taxonomy): Eukaryota > Viridiplantae > Streptophyta > Pinopsida > Pinales > Pinaceae > Pinus > Pinus taeda. The sequence continues at coordinate 23,374 of APFE031615852.1, forward strand.
CAAACCAGGACAATGACTTTTAAAAATAAAAATAAAAATAAATCAAAGAAAATAAACATTTATAAATGGATTTATCTCTAGATCAATAATTCTTAAAGAGATGGGATTCTGAATCATTGATGATTAAAAGGTAAACCTGTCGAGACTATAGATGTTTGCTGGCAGCAGTGGCTCTACCTGTGACAAACGAGTATATTTTGAAAGCTAAGCTGTAAAGTGACCCCTGCTTTATCTTTACAACTAATTAAGAACTGATATAGAGTTTTGAAATATTTTAATTTTAAGAAAAATTACAGTTAGATAATTCTTGCTTTTATTCAGACTAATGAACTTAGTCAAGCATTTCATGCAAAATTTTCTCTTCTTTAATTATTTTTACTTTAATTTTAGGAAAATCTCATTCATAACAAAGAGAGATAACTGGTTCTTCTCCCGTGTGTCGCCATGGTTGTGGTAAAAACACAACCCCCCATTATTGATGCGTCTACTTCGAATAATGGGGACCCTTTCTATTAAAATTTGGCCAAATACCTTTTTGGATTTTTATTTTAGTTGATTATCGTACGCTTTTGTTAATTTTTCATTTTCTTTGGATTCTTGTTTTGATTGCTTTGTTAGAATCGATTTTTTATCAGCTTCCCATTGACGTTTGTTTCGCCTCATTTGGTCAATTGGTTTGAAAATGACATTCCTTTGAAACTCTGATTATTTATGTAGCATGGGTTAAAAATGCATAAAATGTACAATATCGCATTTTGTAAATAAATTAGTTCAATAATGCATTCAGTTTAAATATTAACTCGTAGTGAGTTTTTACTAACATTTTTTTATTTTTAGTTATGCAGCCAAACCATTAATTATCAGGATTTTAAGAAATTCACTCAAATTTCCAAATCAAATCTTAATCTCAAAAATCCAAACATTCTAAGTGTCTATAGTTTAGTTAATTTCATAACTAAATTTCATTAAAATAAAATCAAAACAAAACATTGATTTTATATATTAAATCTCAAAATAATTAAATTAATTATTATATAAAATATAATTAATTTAATTAAAATTTTAATATATAAATTTAATCATATATAAAAAATTTAAAAATTTAATCGCAATCAGGATTTGACTGAACATATTAACAACCCCGAACCTGCCATACCCCCAAATGCCAATGGCCGACACCATCACTCTCCATACCTCCGATCGCCGAAAAACTTACGTCAAAAGACATCGCATCGGGGATTTTGTTTTGCATTATAATAAAACTCTGATATCCCTCTTCCTCCCGATCCGATCCGATTTGCCAATGCAAGAGGGCATTAACCAAGTGTAAAAGCTTATGTGATGTTTTATTTTCAAAAACTCATTTGAAATGAGTTAAAACTAATGGAGCGAATAAGGGTAATGGGAGTAAGTGTAGATATATTTTTTAATATTAGTTTATATTAATATTTTATATGTGATATATTATATTAATTAAATTAATTAATATATGTAATGTTTAATTAATTTAATTTAAATTTAAATATCATTTAGATTAATATTAAT
>APFE031615857.1:0-28372 GCA_000404065.3 Pinus taeda
GTAACTCTCCCTCCCTAAGTGTTATCTATTATTTTGATTAATAATAATAAACAATTTAATTTCACATTGGGTTCATAGTTGTAATGCTGAATATTTTTATTTTCAATTTCTTATATGTGTTTGCAGGGTTTTCTAACTATTTTTGGTGTTGATATAGAAATTTTTGTTTACATTTCAGCCTATGGTTTCATTCACTTTTTATGTTGTTAGGTTATCCAGGTCATCGATAGTAAAAGTGAAAATTTGGAACACTTTCTCAAAATTTCACCACTAAAACTAGAATCGATGACCACTACATCCATGAAATATTTCTACCAAGAAGATCCACCCAAATGGATCACTTCCTATCTACGCAACCACAGAGCTTGACCCTACAAGTATCAAGACAATTGAACCCATGACCTCTCAGTAACAAAGGTACTTTAAAAACGGGGACTCAATTAATTGAGGTAGTCCTTGAGGATATGAAATGGGTCATATTATGTTGAAATAAGTGGATTATTCATGTTCTTAGGAATTCCTTGAAAAGGAAATGCAAAATAAGTTGTATGGAATTGAAAGTAAGATGAATGAAATGGAAAAGAAGATAATATGATGGATGAAAATAAGGAACACATGGAAAATATGTTGGATAAAATGGAAATGAAGATGGATTCCAAACAACAATCCATGAATTGCATGGAAATACCTATCCTAGATAGGTTTCCTAAAAGGGATATTAAAATCCAAAGAAATCATGAAAATAAGGAAAGCAATGGCATCGAAACACAATCACATATCGAAACTATTTTATCACAATCAAAGAACACACAAATTGAATCATAGAATCATGATCATTCATCACTCTAAGGTCTACAACTGGTTGGAAGAGGACCATTGTATTGTTTGTCATTGATGCTTTTAGGGTAGAAGAGTTAGAGAAATAAGCATACTTGAGCACTTTTAGTAGCATGGCCCAATTTGGAGAATTGGGGACATAAATATTCTTGGGCTAGTTTGAGGTCTTCAATAATTTTTTTTGGGGTAACACCTTTACCAATTAAGTGTTATACCACCTAGCCATATTCTACACTTGAATACATTTCCAACAATGTAAGAATCACATCAATCTCAATTCATATGGAAAACTTACGTCTCATTAAAGTTGATCTATCATGTTAGACCACTATAATTCGAGGGAATGTGATCTCAACCTCCACTACTCATGGAAAAGGAGTTATCCATGTGATATCTATAAAGAATGCTTTATAAGGGTCTAGGTGTAACTCATATTGAGTGTTGAATGTGTTAGCGTGAGTCTTTGAAACCTTCCACTAGTGATCAAATATGCTCTTACAAAGTGGTTTTAGGATGTTAAAATTAATTTTTGTTATTTCGATGAGTCTTCAAGTAAAATTTGGTCACTAGGTATTATCTCTAGGGTTTGTTTTCACTCCTTCAAAATTTTTCCAGATGTTGGTCCATGTCACCATTTAGCGAGTGTACCATCATTCAAAGGGTTGTCATCATCATTTCAGGTTCAAATAGGTCATTTTACACCTTGTTCGTGGTTCAGTTGTACTCGGGTAAGGTTCATTTCCCTCTTCTAGGGTTTTGAAGGTAATTTCTCTTAGATGGTTGAATCATCAACAAAAATTGTGTTCTGATGTTCATACACATTCCCCTATCCTTAATGTACCTTATTAAACATTTCTTGTCACTGATATCCCTCAAATTCCTCATTTTCCCAAAAACCCTAGTTTCTTGCTACAATTTGACAATTTTCTAGGCTAGGCCTGTGCTTAGCACTTTTGGACCACTTCCCCTCACTCAATCTTTGAAATTCCACTTTCTCCCATTTCCTAGCATCCCTCCCTACTTCCCAAAATTTCCTCAAGAATTTAGAAGCCCCTTATCCCCTTCATTTCCCTTCATTTCAACAAATCCCCTGTTCCACACATCGGGGTAGGTTTTACTCAAATGATGTTTCTGAGAAATGGAAGATGAATTTGACACAAGTGAAAGGTTTTTTTTTCCATAACAGGCCAAGGAATAAAAACCTCCTCGCGTTTTACACAAGTGTCATGATTTTAGAAAAATGTCAAAAATATAGTTTCCTTAGGAGAGTTGTTGCACCTCTGGAGTGACCTTCAGAAAATCAAGATTTCTCCACTCTTGGCTGGCCAAATGACTTGCATGATGATTTAAGTGATATCTAGACAGAGAGATCTTTCCCATGAGATATCATGAGCTCAATTTGGAGTTGAGGAAGACCTTAAAAAGTTGACTGCAACAACACTCTGCATTTAGGCAGCCTCATTTTGCACATGTTTGACCAGTCTTGGGAGATTTGACTTTTGGCAGGGCAAATGACCTCCAAATTGGAAAATTCAAGAATTTCTGGAAAGTAGACTTGATAAGATTTCCAATGAGCTATCCCACGCCTAATTTGTACACCAGGAAGGCCTCCAAAACTGGTATGAAAAAAGGCGCTATGCACTTGGGAGGCGCTACACACCTCGCAAGGTTTTCCTCTGTTAATTTGCACTGGCGCTATGCACCTGGCAGCCAAGCCCCAAAACACTCCAAAATCCCTCAATTTGCTTCAAATCTCTCAAGTTACCTCTTGGAAAGTAATTAAATCAATCCTTCTTGTTGACAAGGGTTTTGCATCAATATTTGGTGACTCTTTTACTCATGAAGTCAAACCCTAGTTTTCACTAAATTGTTTCATAACTTTTAAAGTTCCCTCATCCATTTGTTGTTCCCTAAAACCCATTCCCTTATATAAATTCCCCAAACATCATTACCTCATATATTCTCCCTAAATCCCATTTTCACATACAAATTTCCCAAACCCTACACACTCTCCCTAAAACCCTACACACTTTATCCTACTCACTCCTTAAACCCTACTCACATCCCTAAACCCTATTCAAACATACATTTACACACTACCTCCCCCATACACTCTGTCCATTCCATTCCTCCATCCTATTCCATACTATTATCCACAAACCATTCATATATAATCACATTTTTCAAAACCAAGGGAAAACAATGGAAAGAGACAATGAATATGATTATGAGGAAGAGACACTCAGTGATAGTTCCATGGAGAGACATAAGTAGAAAATCAAAGGAAAATAGAAGATGCATGAGGATGATATAGATGACGAACAAGAAAAATAACAAATAGTTGGAGGATAAGCAAAGCCTAATGGAGCTAGAAAGGTTGAAACTGAAGAGGCAAATTGACAAAGAAGACCATGTCACTTTGACTTCCATTGAACAAGAGATAGAGAATGACAAGGAGTCTTGGTTGGAGAAGATGAACATGCTCTTGGAGAGGTTGCTTCAGAAGGCAAACAAAGAGAAGAAAATGCTTTGTCACTTAGCCTACCACTACCTAACCTGGAACAAGATTTGTAATGCAAGGATAAAGATGCTAAAAGCCAAGCTAAGAAGAGTCTTGAGGAACAAGAAAGAGCAAGATAAACTCAAGATCTTGGCTGAAGCATCATTGGACCAGAAAAGCACCTAACAAGGATCACTCATGCCAAATTTCAAGAAATTTGGAGCAATTTTTGTCATTTTTGAAAATTTTAATGCAAAAAATAGGTTTTTCTAGCAGGTGTGTAGCGCCACCGGAGCTATGCTTTTGTTGGGGGCATCCATTTGCAAAAAACTTTACATTTTTTGAATCATCATGAAAAGTTACGCATGCTCAATAATGGCTGAGAATTTTTGACAAGTTTTGGACTTCCAAAAGGGCCAAAAAAACCCAAAAAGTGCCCTCTCTGCCACTTTTTTGCCACACAGGAAGCAGTGTTGGGTGATTGCATTTTTGGAGGGACAAATGGACTCCAAATCAAAACATTAAAGTTGTCCCAAAAAGTAAACTAACCAAGATTTCCAATGAACTATTCTTCTCCTGATTTGGACTTCGGGAATCCTTCCAAAATTGGCCCAGAAAAAGTGCTACGCATAGAATCAGTGGCGCTACGCGTAAGAGAAAAAATTGCTAGTTTTCCCTATTTGCTCAGAATTTCACCTAGTTTTCTACTAGTTTGACCTTTTCTTCTCTCTTTGGTAAATTCATGATGTAATATGATGTAACTTGATGTACTATGATGTAAAAATGATGAAAAATTACTTAAGGAGGTAGATACATTAGTTAGAGTTGTTTTGATGATGAATGAATCAGTTTCCATAGTTTCAAAGGCAAGTTGTTCCACTGCCTATTTTTCAGTTCCTAGTTTAGATCTTGTTGAAACAACTCCTTCACTCATGGATTCGACCCCTAATGGCTAGCATAGGTGGTTTGATGCCTGTATCTTGTACTTTCTTAGTTATTTGTCAAGGTTGGACTCTTGTGGATTCATTAAGCACTATTGTACATCGCTTCTACAGTTTGGCAAGGAAATAAATCAAGGTTTTGCAGCATTTTGTGGGATTCTTGTGGTAACGTGAATTAGCATTGTTTTCTTCTCTGTAATTCATTTGATCTTATGTTTATGTGTGCCATCATCTCTCTTATTCAACATAACTAAATGAATCAAGTGTAAAAGGTAGAATCCATTGGTGTTTCAGTGCTCTTCCTTAGGGTTTATTTTGTTTTACATGTTTGCTACTGTTTGAAGAGGACTCATGACATTTGCATGCCCTCTCCAACTCCTCACCAGTCTTTAGACTCACTATTACACTCATTTCAAAGTGCTAAAACCTCTATAAATCTGAGTTGATTTCATGGACCCAAAGCTGCCTTCCTCATCTGATCCAGCAACCAATCATTAAAATCCATCAAATTCCTCAGAGAAAACATACCTAGCCTAAAATTAATATTCATATAAGTCATCTCAAGCCTTGCTTGATATATTTTCATTGAGATTGACAAGGAGAGAGCCCTCTCCCGACATGGTAGGGCTAGCTATCAGGTTAAGCGTGGTTTGATATTACCCTAGACCTGCCTTTCTTAACTTGAGGTAGATTTAGGCCCTAACAGAATGGGTAAAATTTAGCCCTTAGTTGGCTAAGGGGTTGTGCTATAACCAAACTATTAAGAGGGAAAATGGTTTGATTATATTATAGTGCATTTTTTTCATTAGTAGTGTCGAGTAGTTAAAAGCGGATAGTTGTTTTGTAGCATCCCATAGGCCATAGGTCTCACACCTTTGTATTTGCACGATTTCCATTTAGATAAATATAGATCAAATAAACGTCAACTTCAAGCTCATTTTCTCCTGAAAGGGCTTCCCGGGTCATATCTTGTATTTTTTTCCCCCGAGGAAAAATCGTAATTTTTCATTAATATAGAAAATTTGTAGTAGATGCATGTATGGCATATGTAGTATGTTTGGCCAAATCCATCAAAAAATATATAAGTCTGTACATAATTTACCACATAGGGTATACTGAATTTTTCATAAAAGGATATATACAATGTAAAAGCTAGTACTCATATAAATCACTACTATATGCTGCAAAAATTAGGGCCTATCGACCTAGTGATAGGTCTAATCAGTCATATCTTGTTGTTATTATGGTTTGTGAGAAATTGTCTTATTGGTTATATATTTTCTGTAGTTTATATATTTCATGCATAAATAGAAAATAGTAATTTCATATTTTAAAAATATTTATATTATATATGTTGTGATGAGATCTCTAGTAGAATATCCATGATATTCTACATAACATTTTGGTATCAAAGCACTTTTATTTGGGTATATCATGGTGAATTTTAGGGATAAAATCCATTTAAGCAAAAATCATAAAATCATATCCATGACCAACAAATCTAGTTAATAACCCTTGATTTCCAACAAAGTAGAGATTTGCCAAGGATGGAAGAGTAGGTTATAGATGTGAGTTTTAATATGAACCTCCTTATGTTGGCTCTAGAAAAGATGCTTGGAATTATAGAAGACAAAGGTTCCATCTCAAAGGTTAGATCAAAGAGAAAATTGGAGGATCTCGAAGAAACAGAGAAGAAATATAAGAAATAACTTAAAACATAATAACCCATTTTAAGTATCATGAACCATTCATAGTCCATGTTTAAGATGGAGGAAAATTTCGACATCAATTCATAAAAAGGTGAGATTGATGCTTTCAATCTAAATCACTAGTTGCAATAGTTAAAGGTTTATTTCAATGTCCACCACGTAAAGAAGGAATATAAAGTTTCTTTCACTCATTTTAAACAAGATGACCATGCATTAATTGGTGAGCAAGCCACATAGAAACATTGAGGATTCCCCCAGTGACTAAGTGGGAAGAATTCAAGGCTCTCATAATGTCCCAATCTTATTTGATTGAGTATGTAGAGGTCCAATGGATCTGAATGCATCACTTGAGGCATAGATAGGGGCAAACTGTATAAGAGTACACCACAAAATTGAGGAATATGGAAATAATGTTAGCTATATCCAAATGTACTCCTCAAGTTTCTAGGGTTGATACCCTTCCATATGTAGAAGAAAATGATGTTATTCAAACGTAGAATAGTGGATGAGGCTTTCATGTAGGCACAATACCTGGAAACAATAGGCTAGAAGAAAAGGAATTCAAGTGGTTTAAAGTATAAGAAACAATGTGAAGCTTCCAAATAGGGTAAGAAGAAATAGAAATGGGGAAGGAAACAAATATAGATTCTATACCACATAAGTGAAATGATCCCATCAATGACTACAATAATTGTAGCATTGATGGCCACATATAGGAGAAGTGATATAAACTACATCTAGAACTGAACTCAAAAAATTGAAAGAAGGACGAGAAGAATAAAAATCCCATGGACAAAGGTTCAGGCAATTGAGGGGTAAGTAGCTTTAACATCAATGAGAATATTATCTATGCATTAGAGCAAAAGGGGGTGAATTTGAGTATCCTCTAGCAACAAGAAAAGAAGGAGATGACTGAACTCTTCTAGGTAAACATACAAGCCAAGAACACAAATGATAAATTCTTTGTTCAACTTAGGATCATAAGAAAATATTAGTGTAGCACAACTAGTTAAATATCATTCAAGCTGTGTTTTCTTAGAAGAGGTCTCCAATATGAAAATTTATTATAGTAGCTTATCCCATTCTTTCAAAAAATATTACATGGATTTTAGGAAGTGGCAAGAAAATCAATCTTTGGATTCGAAGCATTATGGAACACCTCCCTCTCTCTTCAACTCAATATATTTTCATTGTATAAATAGTTTTCCCAACAAGGAAATTTTATTTATATGATATGTCTTCATGGTCCATTTATCGAACTTAGATATGATGAAATTTTGGTCATCATCTTAGGAAAAAAGTCATCTAACCAAACATCTAGTAATATACTTGAAAGTATGTTCACCTCAAAAAGGAAATACTAAATACTAACGAGGATGGGCTCAATGATAATATATAGTGTTGAAATCCTATGTTCATTAGTTGTGCAAGGAACCTTTTCCCCCAAAATTCACTCGTTTTGAAAAAATAAATTGGTATATACATGGAATTCATAAAATAAATATATTTTATTGGATCCTATCTCAAGGAAAAATCATCACTAGGCAAGGAAGTTCAAGGCCCCTCTTACCGTGTTTTGTCTAAGAAGAAAACAAAATATTCCCAACATCATTTTTTGACATGTGAATATTCATGACATATACGGGAAAGTGCACTTTCAAGTATATATCATCGATACCAACATCGATACGTCTAGGATAATCTGTTTTCCAAATGGGCCACCCTGTATAAATGAAATTTCAATGTTAAACACATTTTTCAGTGAATTTGGACAAACTTGCGAAATTCTATTTTTTGGAATATCTAACTCTCTCTCTATAGATCCATTTTAGATAGCCAATTAATTCCTCTTAATAAAGAGGCATTTCATATCAAAGTTTTGTTGTCAGAGCCTGTCAACATCAAAATGTTATACATACAAAAATCATAAAAGTTGGAATTAGAGGAAGAATAATGTTGGAAACAATTTATCCTATCACTTCCATTTAAACGGCTTCCCCTTTTCATGTTGAATGATGTTTTTAGCTTCAATGGACCTATAATTAATTTTAAAAACTAAATCTTTAATCAAAATATGTTCTTCTTATTCTTTGGAAATGCTTATAAAAGAAAGGGGAGGTAGGTATGGGAGGAGAAATTTTCGGACCAAAGGGAACCATCAAATCCACCAATGAATGGATTCTTGGACATATGTGAAATAATAAAGTGGAAGTGTATGTGCTTATTCAAGGCCTCGCAGTAGCCTTACATATACATTTATTGAAGCTTACTATTTTGGGATATTTATGATTAATAATCAAACATATGTTCTCAAAAACTTCCCCAATTCACAATCATCTCTCGGTCATAGTAATTCCCCAATTTACAATCATCTTTGGGTCATTATTACTATGAATTGTAACCTAGGGAGACCAAGATTAAGCTGTTTGGACCTCCCTTTAACTAAAAATTGGCAATACCGGAATAACTTCTCAAAATTTGGAAGGCATTTAAATGAACTCTGAATAGCCTTCTTAGCTTGGAGACTGTTAAGCAAATATGGAGCATTGCAGCATGCAAAGTATGACATATTTGACCTGTAAAAATGTCAATCATGAAATATGAGTAACCTGCTGCAGCAGGAGGCTAACAGCCCCAATGGCATATCCTCTCAAATCACACCAAAGGAGTCATCGTAATTGAAATCATATAGCTCCAAAAATATTTGATCGAGTTTTAAGGAAAAATGTTAGTGTTAATAGCTATATTTATTAGCATTGATGGATAACCTTCTTAGTCTCTCCTTCCAATCCTAGTCCTAACATCATAATATTGTCAAATACCTAATAAATAAAATCATTATTCTAGATCTATGTGATATTATTGAAATTAGATTATCCCAGCTGAGACTATAAGCCTCAATTAAATTTCTTAATTCATTACTCTGCCAACATATGCTTGAAGCTAAAAAGTACAAGCATAAAAACCATTTTAAGCATGACATAGTTATGGAAATGGTGTAGCAACACAATCACATCTGGATGTCTTGGAGGTAGCATAGAAATCCATGACCTAGGTCCAACCTCCACCACCTACCAAAATATATCTAATTCCAACATCCCACTATCCACTTGGTTCCATTGGTCTTCAATTACAACTCAACTGTTATATCAACTTTACAATCTAATATTAAGATGACGTCTCTAGAAAAAATGAAGAATCTCATAGACGATCCTTCGGCACCAACAACAATCTCAAAATAATCAACTCTAGTATGCCCATCTATAGAACGTTTATATTGTCACTTTTTTTATTTTCCTCGGTAATTAGGACCAAGTTACAATAAATACATGTTTTATCTCTTTTTGTAAGCCACATTTATAGGATTTATGTAATAGAATTATACGATTTTTAACTATACAATTTTTAGAAAATCCTTATATCTTAAAAAAAACCTTATAAGTATCTCTTTATTGTGATCTAGGTGGATATTGGTGGCCACCCTTCTATTCCACTTAGACCCCCACCATTGTTTCTTGTAGTTTTTAGTTTCCTTAATTGTTCCACAATTTACTTCTTTTGGTAGTTTTCTGGGTCCTCAACTTATGAAGCCATTTTGAAGCCCTAAATGTTAACCTCACTCTCATAATAAAACAATTATAAATCCAAATATTATAATTAAATAAATTAAATCTTGAGAATTAGGAATTAGTTCCTAAAACTAGGGAGTTTAGTCACGATGAAAGATTCTCTCCAACTAGTTCTCTTAGCTTAGTGTTTTGTTGCGAAAATATCTCAACCATAGTGTCCAAGATAAATGTACTATCTTGAGACCAACTTCCTCACATATTTATTTGTACTATAATCATTCTTTGTACATTAGATTGATTAATAATGAAAATGTGAGAAATGTTGTAATGCAAAGCCTTTTCCGCCACGTCCGGTTTCTATATTTCTGAATGTTTATTTTATTGAATTTAATTTATGTGTGTTAGTTTCTTTCATATGGTGGCTACACCGAGGTCAAAAATTGAAATCGCTAGGTTTTTCATTTTTTTAGTTGTATGATTTATAATTGACATGACTAATAGCAAGAAAGTTGTGGTGGCTTTGGGCATTAGTGGTGTGGGAAGAATTGTGACTAAGATTGCATCATCGTAAAGCTCCAGGATGCCACGTGCTGAAGATGGAGTATTGATATCTCTTTCCTGGTCTAGACTGAAAGTCACTTTTTATTGAGGTTAAGTTTATAAGTGCTTCCATTTGTGCTAACGTGTGGGGTTGTTGTAGAAATTGGTTTTCATTTAGAGCCACGCCGGAAGGATACATAATACCAAAAGTAAACAATTTTAGACTGGGATCAACCACCATAGGAGGTTGGACTATGACGTCTGCTGATCCAGATTACCGAAACAAAATTTTGGATTTCAATCTTTGATGATTACCTACGTCAGCATTATGGGTATGAGCACAATCTCTGCGCATAAATGCAATACTGGTTGGAGCGAGGATTTTTCTTTTTCTGTAGCATGTTGTCCATTTTACCGTTGCCAGTATCCAAAGCAATTGTGCTACTACAAAAGCAGCATGGAGAAAGAACTGTTTGTTGTGGGCTTGGAGGAGGCCACAGTACAAGGTTATATCTGAGCTTCGCAAGGTGTAGTTGGAGCATTGTTTCGCCTCATCCATACAAATAAGCCTTTTATTTGAAGCTCGCCTTGAGACCTACTAAATTAGGATGTGTATGTGTAAGCTTCAACCAATCCATTTGACTGTATCCTTTTTCAAATGGAACCTTTGCTCGACGTACCGGTTTTACAATTGCAACAGGTTGCTTGAACGCTGAACCTTTTGGAGTGGTTGTCTCTTGCACTTCAGCGCTTTTGACTTTAGGAGGTGCAACCTGAAAAACTTTTTAAACTTGTATCGCTTGACCCTTTTGGTTTTCCATGTTCAGCACTATCATATTTGTCATCTATACAAAGATCAGAAACCCGAGGCATGGGTTTTGGTGAGTCCAGTTAATTTCTTTGTGTGCACCCACAGAGCTGTAGCCGTTTTTTTTAAGCCACCAATCATACAGCAGGTAATTATGTGGGTTGACAGGGTAGGCACTTCGCCCAGGTCAAATCGCTGACCGTGTCGGTAATGAAATTCAGAGGCAGTTGTCTATAATAAGACTTTTTGGAAGCTTTTCAGGTGGTTTTCCAGTCAAAATCTGGCAGTAATTTATTTGAATGGCAAGTTTGATAGCTAGTTTATGCACAATCAAATCGTCCTAAAGGTTTTTCAGGGTGCTGAATCCAAATATACAGTTAAAAAACCATTTTCAGGGTGCTGAATCCAAATATACAGTTAAAAAACCATTTTAACTACAACAAATCAAGATTTAACCTCAAAAAATGGCATTATAGACAACTCCAATTCAGAGTCCGGGAATTGGAGGATCATATTACAACCTGCATCAAGAATTTCCCATTGTCATAATTCACTAGACTATAGTAACTCTTGGAGTGCCCCTAACGGGCCGCATTGGTTGTTGGCAGAGCCACCGTTAGCATATTGCCCTCCAGTAGCTAATTGAAAGCTCAACACCACAATCATCATCTTCAATCGAATGGTCTCTAGTTCCAAATGTGAACCTCCTGTGCAATAGCATCTTGATTGATCGGTCCAAGCTTGAACGCCATTATTTTAGTGAATTTCAGCTGCTGCCTAGTCGAATCATAGATGAATGAACCAAAGGATGTGTGTTGATGGTTTAGGATGTGTTTTTTATGACTTATGATTGCATTCTCCTCATTCTTGACAAGGTCACCTTCTGAATCAGAAATCAGTAGCTTTCAAGTTCGAAATTGGTGTTTTCCTGGGCTAGCCGCGGATTTTGACATATTTCAAGAAATTGAAGGCGAGACAAAAAATATAGGACTTGTTAATCCAGGCTCAATTTTCTGGCGCAGGACGATTGAGTGAATTGAAAGGGCCCAACCAAGTTCGAACCTAGGACTCTCCATAGAGGCATTCAATTTCAGCAAGTCAATCAAAGATTTGACGAATCCCTTGGAAGTTGTCCAATCCAACGGCGTTAGGAACCACTATTGGTAGTCATTGCATTCTTCCCATCTCAGAGGAATCCTCATTGCAGATCTGGTTCCTATGGCGTATTATCAGTGGAGCAAAATGGGAAAACAACTGTGCAATTAATATGTCAATTTGTTTCATTGAATCTTTGGCCAAAATATCAGCTGAAATTAACGTCCTCGCCATTACTGAGTCCACATCCATTGGACACGAACTTCTTAAAGGGATCTGACGACACTTCCCATTTGCAGGGGAGCGTTGTTAGGGGGATGTTGGTATGCGGGCAAGTGGATTGTTGGTGAAAATGCAGTCTTCATTCATCCCATAAATTTAACTCTTTTATGGGAAAATTCAACATTTTCCTAAGCAGGAGTCTATGGGGGAGCGTTGTTAGGTGGATGTTGGTATGCGGGCAAGTGGATTGTTGGTGAAAATGCAGTCTTCATTCATTCCATAAATTTAACTCTTTTATGGGAAAATTCAACATTTTTCTAAGCAGGAGTCTATAACGAGACTTTTTGAAAGGCTTTCCGGCGGATTTTTCCGGTCAAAATCCGGCAGCAATTCATTGGAATCCCAAGTTTGATAGCTAGTTTCTGCACAATCAATGGTTCCCAGGGGTTTTTCAGGGCGCTGAATCCAAATATGCAGTTAAAAAACCATTTTAACTGCTAAAAATCAAGATTTAACCTCATTTCTTTGACCGGATTCCGTCACCGGAATCTCCAAAAAGTCGCATTATAGACAACTCCTTTTCCTAAATTCATTTTTTTTCAAAATGCATGGCCTTTTATAAATACGTCTAAAGTGAAATACTAAAAAAAAGGAGTATATGTTTTATGAAAGACTATGTGGGCTAGTTATTATGTATGTTTATCTTAAATGGCACTTAAAAATAGAGGGATGTTTTGTAATGGAGTGATAAGGTCATGTTTTTAATTTGTATTTTTTTAAGTGATAAGTGGTGAATAATTTTGGGAGATATAAGGAGTGGGGTAACAAAGAGGATTAGTTCATAAAGGTGCGATTTTTTAGAGTGATAAGGTGCAATTATTTTTTATATTTTGGAGTTATAAGTATTTTGTAAATTTAGAGTGATTAGTGAATTTGTTTGAGTGAAATTCATTATTGTAATTCAAAGTAATATTTTTTACTTTGAGAGCGATTGAGTCAGTGCGGGCATTTTTTGAATACAAGTTGCTTCAAGCATTTGTAAGCTTGGCATTCTCATTGTTCGAAGAATTTCATTCCTGATGTTGTGAAGGTGAAGGTTGTTGTAATTCACTACTTAATAAAAACATATCTTTTTTATGGTGCTTGTGTCCTAGATTTGACCAAAATTGAATAAGGGGATCTTAGGTACACCGTGTGTAATGAATGCATGTGCATGACTTGTGTTCAAATTATCTCTTTGTATTATGCTTAAACAAACACATAAGCAAGCTTAAGTATAAGAATGCTTAATTTAGCTCTTGTAATCAAACTTAACTACACAATCACAAAGCGTCACATCATTAATTTGATAAGATGATCTTCCAAGCAAGCACATTTCACATTATGTAATCAAAGCAATCAAGTTAAGGTCGCTACCAAATCAAGCATTTCAAGCCAAGATGACATCAACATCATCAACACTTTTTGTATCACTTGTAAATAAACATATTTTAACTGAATTGTACGGGTGCATTCTCAGTTGTAACCGACACCTTAATTTGAATTGTTAAGGTGAATACATTAAGTCAAGTAAGTCTTCAACTGAGTCTTTAATATTGAACTTGTCATTTGTCTCTTGGGTGCATTTTTGACAATGTTTAACACCCTTCCTTTTTTAATTAGCACATTCAGTAAGTACATTGAAGAGAACAGAAAATGTCAGTAATCAAACAAGCAAGTTCAAGCAAGCCATATAACAAGAAATCATCATCAAACAAGTGTATTCTATTCTTCAAGTGAGCAATAAACAACAAATCAAGTGTGAAAGTTCACAGCACAAAATCTACAACAAACAAGCAAGTGTGAAGTTGATTGAAGCATTCACAAAGTGTGAGTGAGGTATTCAAGCAAAGCGATCGTCATCAAGCAAGCATGAAATCAAGGGTTCAAGCACCTAAGTTATAAAACTCTAGCAAGTATTTAAAGCATCAGCAATAAGCAATAGTACAAGTGACCCTGAATTCAAACTGCGCAAGCTAACATGGCGACACACATTCAACTATCCCAAATTATTAACAATTTGATTTTATCATCAGCTGGCAACATGGTGAACATCAGCAAAACAACTCTTGCTAATATTTAAGTGCATCTTCAACATGCACATGAAATGATTGAGTTTCTTCAACTAGAGTCGCAACTTCAAAGAGATGAGTTGCAACTGAAGAGTGATATTTCCAAATCTTTCATTTGTACAGATGCAGATAAAGATGTTGATTCCAAGTCAATGATCCAACCAACTTCAAGTGTTGAAATGGTCCCTGATCCAATTTAACTTTCTTCCAAACCAATCATCAAGCCATGGGAAGATCTTCAAAGTAACAAAAATCGATGAGGATTAGGATATGACAACGATGAAAACAACTTGCATATCCCTAATTATTCTAAGCTGATCAAGTTCATTAGTGCAGGGTTTCTTGATCAAATAACATCAACGAGCCCTAAGAAAGTTGCAGGAAAACAGACATGTGCACAAACTGAAGTTGCAGTCAAACCAAAATGCCTTCATTGTCAAAGAACGAGTCATCTAGAAGATCATTGTTTTGATCTCCATCCTTGTCACCATTGTGGAAAGAAGAATCATTCATCAGAGAAATGCTGCAAACAAGACCAACCTACCAGATTAAAGATCAATTATGCATGGATTGATCCTTGGGAATGGTTGTCAACAGTAAAACGATTGTATAAGTTTTACAGCAGAATTCACTCACATATATTGTAGCCAATAGTAAAAATGAAGATGGCACTCTCATGTAGTTGACAAGGGGAGGGGGGGGCGGGGGAATTTCAATGAAATTGACAATGGTTGTTAGATTGAAAGTCTCAACCAACATCAGCAAAGCAGCCGGTGGGCATTTTTAGTGGTTCTCAAACTAAAAGTCTCGACAACATCAACAAAATAGCGAGTAGGAATTTTCATTAGTGAGCGAGCATCAACAAAATTCGCTAGTGGCCGATCGACAGCAAAGTCAACCGTGAGTAGTTTTTAAACATAGCAAAAGTAATAGTGAGTTGTTTTTCAACGTCATCAGCCAATGGTGGTACTCAATATTTTGTCAATGGACAAAGAATGCTGATTGCAAGCAAAGGACAAATGTATCCTTTTGTAGCTTGGCAAGTGATGGAGTTGTCAAGCAACATTCAGAGATGAATCAAACATGCAGCGACTCATTGTCTCTTCATATTGCAATTTCTTCAGCATCCAACTTGGACAGTTTTTTAGGCAAATGTTTTTTGAGGATCAACTTGAGAACTTCGAAGAGGGTTCCTTATTCCTATTTTGGATTTATCATTGAGGGGGGGAATGTTAGCCTCACTCTCATAATAAAACAACTATAAATCGAAATATTATAATTAAATAAATTAAATCTTGAGAATTAGGAGTTAGTTCCTCAAAATAGGGAGTTTAGTTAGGATGAGAGATTCTCTCCAACTGGTTCTCCTAGATTAATGTTTTGTTGAGAACATATCTCAACCATATTGTCCAATATAAATGTATTATCTTGAGACCAACTTCCTCATGTGTTTATTTGTACTATTATCATTCTTTGTACATTGGATTGATTAATAATCAAAATGTGAGGAATGTTGTAATGATGAGGCCTTTTCCACCATGTCTGGTTTCTATATTTCTGAGTGTTTATTTTAGTGAGTTTATTTTATGTGTGTTAGTTTCCTTCACTAAATGATGGTTCTTTGGAAAATGGGCAAACATGAGTCTTTGACTCATGTTTACAGTCAAAATTTGTAGTCCTTAGATAGATATTTCTAATGAGGTATTGTGTGTGAAAAATAGAGATCGTATGCCAAAGTTACGACCCTAGGAATTTGATGTACCAATTTACCCAATTGGGGCCCATAGTTTTGGAACTTCATCACCTAGGGTTAGATTTTTGGATGTTTAAGTTTTTCCATTGTTTCTGAATAATAAATAGGCTTTTGAGCCTCATTATATAACACTTTAGAGACATGTAGCCACCACATCCCTTCTTAGAGATAAGCTACCATCGCTCGAGCTAGTTTATTTCCATTTTGTATGTAAGCATATTTAAGTTCTTTAATATTAATGAAATGAAGTGTTATTTCTGATGCAACTTTGTATTTATGGTTATATATGTACTTTTTTACATTTCTGTTTAAATTTGAATGATGTTGTGAACATTACTATAGTCATTTTGATTAATACAATTCTACCAAGTGTTTTTCTAAAAGAAGAAAAAACAAGAAAAAGAAGTTCAGAAAACAATAATACTTTATTTTTTGTCTCACAATATTCAAATCACTAAAACAAATCCTTCAATCAAAATTAATTCTAATTTGCAGTTAACATACCTTAAAGAACCCTAGTTTGTAGATTGTCTTGTTGGTTGACAATTTTCTTCAAGTATCTCTAAACTTTTGACTCGGCCAAGTATTAAATATTTTTGTATATTAGCGTAATAATTCTTCTCTACAATGTCATGGGTTTGACAAAATTTTTATCATCCAAGAAAAAGCTATGATAACTTTGTCAAAACATTGTGTTTTTGTTCATTTGTCGAAGTGAGCTTGTATGGATTTTCACATGTCATATTTTCCTAATTTAATTCTAAGTTTTCAACCTAATTATTATGATGTGTTATCTTTCTAGTGGAACGAGTGTCACTTAATTTGGGCTCTCATATATTTATATATGATTTTTTTTTACGAGGAACACATGTTTGAGACTAGTTTCATGACTAGTTAAAAGCATTAATTTCAACACATCATATTCCAAAGATATAACAAATTATCTAGAAACTACCATGGATATTCCATTGGAAAATTCATCACAATAGATCTACGAAAATAAACCAAAATCAAGCAAAATTATGTCCAATTCTATTTCATCAATAAAATTAGCATTTATAGTAAATTTACCTTTACACTATTTGGTTAAATTTATCTCTCCCTTTGTGTTGACCGATCATAATAGATATGGGCTAGGATACTCATGAACATCCAAGCTAAATTTTTTGACTAGATTTTCTACTAATTTATTTTCCTATGATTCTAAATTGAACGAGCATCAATTTTTGACTTGACTTGTATATTTATATGGAAGGGATTATTCATATTCTTCTCTTCATATTGTTTAAGGCTACTTAATTTCACTCCCTTATACACTAATGTGTAACTAATCTCATCATCCACATCTGAGATTCTTTCCACCGGATTGCTCAAATCTATGGGTATGAGATTTTTCTTCTTTGTGTCCTTCTTTTAGTTCTTTGAGTTTAGCTCTTAATGTAATTTATATCATTTATGCTCTCTATGACCATCAATGTTATAATGATTGCAGTGGTATCTAGCCCATCTATGCACTAGTTTGTTGTTTTTGTTGTCTTCTAGTTATTTCCCCCTTTGTTATTATTCTTCCCCTCCTTGGAATCTTCCTAGTGTTCCTTTTGCTTTCTACCATTGGAATAGCCTTTATTTTGGCATATGCTTTCTAGGTATTGTGCCTACACACAAGCCTCATCCACCATTCTTGGTTTGAACAACATTAGCTTCTTTTGTAGATGTTTATGTAGACCCCTTAGATACTTGAGGAGTACACCTAAGTTCTTGGGAGATGTATTTTTAGGTTCCATGGACTTCTCTAGTTCTTCATGATCCCTCTATTTTTGCTTTGACTTGAACTTTGAGATAAAACCCCCATTTTCTTTGATCACCCCATTATTACTATTTAGGGTGGTCCTGAGGAGATTCACATTATGGTATATATTTGTTACTTGTGCTTCCGTATATGCAAACTTCTCCTCTATTGGACCAGAAGGGCTATAATAAGTTGATTCGTCAACCATGGCTATGATTTGATGACTTTCTACTTAATCCAATTTAAGCCCCTACAACTTCCCACAGAATACCCAAAGAAAACTACTCTTATACTAATGTGATTTGCAAATTTCACTAGATAGTTCATCACAACAGCTGTAGGAATATAAACCAAAATCTATACTATGAATTGATAATTTATTTTAGATTCTATATTTTTTTTATGCATGCAATGGATAATATGTAAAAATAGATAACAACTAAATACAATCACTCATAAACACCAAGATATAGTCTGGTAACCCCTTGTAGGAGAAAACCCAACCAAAAGGGGTGGTTCAGGGAAACTTTTAGGGACTAATATTCACAATTATGCTAATTTTCCATGCCTTTTATAAAATAAAGACTCACCAAATTTTGTTGCTTTCTTCTAAAAGTTATTCTTCGATTTTTTATAGTATAAGAAAATTTAACCTTAAAAATCATAAAAATTATATATACAATAATATAAAATCATGAGAAATTTAAATATATTTACAAAAATAATGTCAGTCATTTCACAATTTACATATTAGGGATTAGTAAGTGATGAGCACTAGTATTGCAGCAAGCATGTTTCAACTCCTAGGGTTAACAACCTTACTTCATCAACCCGAGGTTCTTACAAACTTGGAGGTGCTAGTGTTGTATACATAGTAGATGCAATGGTCTACTCTTGTCACTTTTCAACTAGGGCAATAGACCACTAGGTTTTTTCAAACCAGTCTTCTATTGACTAGAAGGAGTTCGACTACCAGATGGGAAAGAGAAAATTATTCTTAATGCAAAAAAATGAATGCTACCTACTCTAGGAAATGAAGGTCGTGAATTGGAAGGTGCTATAAAGAGACATGAAATCTTCTAACTAAGCATCTACACATTTTTCTTGGAAAAGAGATCTAACTTAACCTTGTATATAAAATCTAGTTATCTGGACTAACTGAGCATGGAAATTTTATCTAAGAACTATTGTGACTGTGGCATGCATGTGCTAACTTAGAAATTGCAAGCAAAAAAAGAAAAAAAAAACATTTTTGATGTTTAGTTTAATTAATGCAAATGCTAATTTCCAGCTTGTTTTTGGAAGGGGAAATAGGTATGGGGGAAAAGGTTTGGAATAGTTTCAAGGGTATGGAATCCAAGTGGAGGCCTAACCTAAGCTCAGATGACCATTTCTACTCAATTCAGGCTTAAAATAGGCTACTACAGGGTTTCTTGTAGTACTACAGGATGTCCTAGTTCTACTACCGGATGCCTTATTTTACTATTGGAAATAGGTGGAAAGCTTATAAGGAGGTAGGAATGGTAGAAAGAAGTGTAGAAAAAGTGTCTGATGGGGAAATAAGCATGGAGGAGGTGCACACTACCCAAGGCTCAATCAAATGCTTCCATATGGTTGGATTTGCTAAAGGAAAATGACCACTTTTCTAATAAAACAAGAATTTAGGTTGGGGTTTGGTAGATTTTGGTAGCATAGGTGGAGAAGAAGTGGATGAGGTGAATGATATGAGGTCTCCCTGCAAATCATAAGCTCTAGAAACAACATACACTATTTTCTTCATTTATGCACAATTTCATTTATACATGGAAAAGATGAGTTGAATGGAGGAAAAATAGAGTTATCAATAGCTAATGGATAGGCATATGAATGGAAGCAATTCTAATCCATAGAAAAATCAAGAGATTGAAAATGAAAATCGCGGATACTTTTAATAAATTTAGAGACAATGATCTATTCAAGCAAAACCCTAGGTGATGCAGTAATCAAACAATAACTTTGTTTTGTTGGTTGTGTGAATAGAACCCTCAAGTCATGATCCCATAAGGGAGATAAGGTAAAGGCCACTATCACAAGATGTTCTTAAGTGTTTACTATCACTATGCTACCACTTATCTATCTATCCACAAATGGAAGAAAACTAAGTAATCATCCAAATACTTGTAGATTAAACAAAAGCAAAATCACTTCAGTAGCTAACTATGAATGTAATCTAAGAATACATGTAAAGAAAGAGGAACCTTTGGTGCTAGGGTTGGGCCCTAACCCAAGAGATTCAACCCTCTGAGTTAACTCAGTGCTGGATCAAGGGAATGTTTTCTATTTTCATTAAAATATCAAAAATCATCAAAGTTATTAGTCACAATGTCTTAGCTCGAAAATGCCTCTTGGCTACAACAAAAAAAAAGTCGAATCCTAATGAGGCTCTAGTCCTTCTTATTTATACAGCTGAAGCTACCAAAAACTTCCTTAAATTTAGAGAGGCTTGGCTCCCAACTTGAGATCAAATTATCTTCAGCTATCACTCGCTTAGCTGTCAATGACCTCAGTGACTTGACTGCTTATAACTCCGAGCTGATGAGATATGGTGGAGGAATCTTCGAGTGAGTGAGGAGTTAAGGAGGGAGATCCAATCTCCTAAAATACCTCACTTCGAGTTCTAGCACTTTGATTAGCCAAAATTGCTCCAAATCTTTCAATTAATGCACATTAGGCCATGTCCATGTTTTTCATTGCTCTTGTGTCCTATCTCACATTTTAGGCTTCTGTTGATGTATTCTCCTCTTGTGGATAAAATCTTGCATACTTCTTTATTTCCTCCCACTACTTTCTTTCTTCTTCTTCCTTTCTTCCTTCTAACATACCCAAGAGAAATGGTGGACTGAGTTTCAAGCCAATCCAATTAATTTTCATTCTTTGCATTGCCTTCTTATACAGTGGGGTGCTCTCTAGTGCATCTTTCATTCTTTGAGGGGAATGATACTCCCTAATATTTAAGGTTGTAAGGTAAGGTGCCCCATCTCCTCTTACATGCTTGCTGGCTTTCATCCCGTAGAAATCTCAAAGTGTCCTCAAAATGAGTGATTTCTTTCTCTTATGTAGCTAGGTATTTTGGTGCAATCTAGGGATCATTGGCGGTGAGTTTGTGGATGCTAATGACAACCATAGAATTGGTTTTTTCTGCTCTTGTGTAAAGGGGCTCTTTTTCTTCTCTTTCCAACACTCCCTTTACTTCCTTAGCCTTGGCCTCCTCATGAATCATCTATGATGCCAAGGCCATTAGTTGTAAGTCCCCCAACTTTGGATTGGGGTCCCACACATTCAAGTCTATTAAGGTCAACTTATGTAAGTAGAATTCAGATATTTTTTCCCTGTCCTCCATGATTCTTTGGTCATAGAGCTCAATGAACTCCCTATAGTCTTGGAAATTCATAATCCCTCATTGTGCTAGGGTATTTATCTGAAATTTAAACCGTTTTTCTTGTAGGTACAAGGCATATGATTTTGCTGGCATCCTACACTGGAGTGCCTCCATAAAGAGAATTTCCAAAGTGGCCAATAGGCTCTCTTTTTCCTGTACATGTATCCTCAGCCATGTCTTCTCAACCTCTAGTTGATATTTCATAACTTTTTCCTTGTCCCTTATCTCACTCAACTCTCTACCCATCTCTAGCAAATTCTCTTCCATATGGCCCGCATCCTCTACATTCTTTGATTTAGAAAATTTCTTCTAGAGATGTGTCTTTGCTCTCTCATTTTCAAGATCAAAGAATAGAGGGATGGAAAATTGATGTGGTATTACTCTGCCTCCCTCAATGAATCTGTAATAGGAGTTGAGATTGTGTTGTAGGCTAGGTTCTTGCAACTCTTGGTATTCTTATTTTAATGTCTTTGGAGTATCTTTCTCCCCATATACTTGTGTTTCTACTTCCTTTCCTTTCCTTTGTCCTTGTTGTCCTTCCTGCTCCTTTTTCTATGTTTCCTGTAGTGCTGACAAAGTTTTGTGTAGGACTATCTATGTTTCCTGTAGGAGGATTTTCCCTCTTTGAAAGTGGGCCAAAGTTTCTTTGATTTGCTTTGTTGAGGTTGACCTGGTGACAGTCCTCCTAACATAGGTGATTGGTGACTTTGGGAAATCTTGTTTTGATGTGCCCTCCTCACCTTTGATTTTTGGGGAGACTAGATTTTCTTATCCTCTTAGTGAGTCTTCAATGATGATAGGAGTTTTGGAAGGTGTTTGTGGTCTCCCATGATTTATCCCGGTGCTCCTCCTTGTTTTAAAATATAGCGGAGTTTGCCTCTACCTTTTTCCTGTTGAATTTATGGGACTGTGTGCTTAGGGAAGTCAAGGCAGTAGTTTCCTCCTTCTTTGTGGGATCAAGATACACTCTTGGGGATTCCTCCCTTCCTTGCTATGTGTTTTAGGGCTTGTCTCATTCTTTTGTGCTTCTTCCCCACTGTTCTTCTCTTCCTTTGTTTCATTTATCTCTTCCTCTGTCTCATCCTCTTCTTCTTCAGGTTTTTCTTCCTCTTCTTCAAGATCTTCTTCCTCTTCTTCTTTTGGTTCTTATTCCTCTTCTTCTTCATGTTCTTCTTCTGGTTCTTCTTCCTCTTCTTCTTCATGTTCTTCTTCACTAGAGGTTGGTTCTCTTTCATACTCAATTGCTTCCATTACATCTTCCCTGTCCATGTTTGTAAATGTGGACCACATAATAGGGACTCTTAATTAGCTTAGGGCATCTTCTAGTATGAGCTTGATTAGACCATGATGTTCCAACTATTGATGCTTTCCTTCATGTACCTTGATGCTCATGTCTATTACTTATTGCAACAAGAAGTAGGGCACACTAATTCTTCTATTAGGAGGTAACTCTTATCCAAATATCAGCTCATGGAGGAGTCAAAATGGGTAACCATAGAGTATATGTAGCCTTCCCTCACAAGAAATATACTTGATAATTTAATAGCCTACTTGATCCCAATGATATGGAATGCTCTCCCTTCTAATCCCATTTTTGTCCTCAATTGGTTCCTCATATTCCAAGAAAAATTTCTTCTTGGCATAAGTGTTTCTAGCTTTATCCTCTTTTCTCCGTTGTAAACCTAGAGGAAGTGTATTGGTTCTGTTGATGCTTTTAAGGGTAATTGTTACTGACAATCCTCTCACCACAATAGTGGCACTAACTCTCCCTTGAGGTGTGAGTGACATTGAAAATTCCCAATCTACATCATCATCATATCCTCTAAGTAGCTTGAAGAATCCCAACCATTGATGCCTTCTAAATATCTCTACCACAGGGGGATGGAGATGTATTCTAGATTTTCCTGTGGGCTCCCTTTTGATGAATCCTCCTATCATTTTCTCTCTTTGTCAATCTGCTTGTATGTAGTTTGGTGGCTTTAGCTTAAGATCTTTCCTAGGTGACAAGGGTTAAGATTTTAGGAGGGTGATGACTACAATTCTACCTTTAACTCCACACAATTCTATCTATCTCCATGAAGATTGCAATTACTAGAAGAAATGACAATTTCTTTTCCATTCCTCTTTTCAAATTAAAGCACAGAGGATATGGGCCACCTAAATTTCACTATAATTCCTTATTTGAGGAAAATTCTTAAATAGTTGGGCCCTAGGCACCCCCTCGTAGATTTTTTGACAATTCTCATTGTTTCCTATAGTTTTTCTACATTTCCTATAGGTGCTCATTGTAGGATGGTTGAGACTAGCATTCTTCTTCGGTGGCTCCTCCAGTTGGTCCCAGTTCTCTAAATCTTGAAATGAACAATGTATTTCGTGAAAGTTATGGAATTTCTATTTACAGTTGATTCCTTGGAATGGTGTGCTGGCTGGCTGGGTACATAATTTCTCCATTTGGACCATTAGCCCACTATTAGTTATCATGCAACCCTTTCTCGTAATCATCACCCACTCCTATACAACTTAAATTGACCACCTTTTCGACTTATTTCCTTTGATTTGACCTTGACACGTGTTCGAATGACTGGAACTTAATTTTTTGTTTTCAGCTTGATGGTGTGGATGAGGTTCCATACTTGTGGATTCTTTTGATTTGTTGATTTATGCTGGAGGGTGGCACTATTGTGCTTCTTCTAGTTTAGGTACATCTTCACTTTTTCTCTTGTTTTGTTGATTTCATCTGGCTAATAGGTTGTCTTGTTTTTTGTGATGTGCAGGAGTTGGCCTCTTCTATTTTTGTTGAGCTTTGGATAGGTGCCATAGTCCTGCAAGAATGTTGATACTCTTCCTATGCATGGATGTTGAAGGAGGAGCCAGGAGACTGTTGTTGTTACAATATAGGCTGCTACAAGTTTTCCTGTAGTACTAGAGGAAATCCTATAGCTACCTCTTTCTGAATTTTTTTCTTTTTCTTTCTCTTGGAGGAGGAATAGGTGTTCAAGTAGGAGTGGAACATGTGTAAATGGGGAGATGGAGTGGTGGGTGAGTGTTCATAGTGCTGGACCGTCAACATGTCAGGGGATCTCCCTTGTAATAAGTCCCAACTAGACCTCAAACCATTTGGTATAGGAGTCCCAACAGTGGAGTAGTATGGTATCACCTTGACCACGGTTGCGCGCAGAGGAAGGTAAGATGTTGTTGTTGGTAGCAAAGTTGTGACCTTTGCATCAAGTCAAGGAAGGTGCATTAAAGGCTATAACACATGGAACAAAGGAATGAGTGTGCCTCTTAGAAACTTGTGATAGCACGTAGCTTGAAATGGAACACACGAGCAGAAATACATCACAAGCTAGAAAGTAGGATAACTGATGATCCAAAGTGATGGTTGTACCAACAACACATTTCGATCAGATTCATACAAACATATACAAAATAGTCAATATATACATGCATAAATAACAACTACATATGTCATTAGAGTAACCCAGATAGTTGAACTACAATACCAAGATATGCATGAAACATATTGGCTCTCTTATATAAAAAGAGTGAAAGATCCAATCATACATACAACCATGACCAACCGCTAGTCCTTATAGCCAAACATTACAGTCACTTTAGCCTACTCCTCCAAAGAGATATACTAGCTCTAAACTTTGGAGAAGCCAAGGCTCATTACAATACAGTCCAATCTTTCTCTCAGCTATACCTATAGGAAGCTTGGCAGCCAAAATGCCCGTAAAATGCGCTATGAGGTCCTATAAATAGAAAATGGTGGGGTGACCCTTGACATTCCCCTTTACGACTCTTCACCTACCCTCATGACTCTTCAACTACTACATGATTGTTACATTCTACTATCGACACTTGGTCTTTCACTATTACAACATGTTTACATTACAATCTGCACATGTACCCATGTGAGACAAAAATAGGCTTGAGTAAGCCATGCAAGACATCATTAAGAATCAGACAGATGTGGGAAGACCAAATCTTTGATATGCTCGTGATGATCAATGGTGGCAAACTAATGCCAAGGTTGGTAGTCTGTGATGGTGTTTGTGTACTCTGTGGTGACATCCTTCTGAAAACAAACTTTTTCCTCTATTGCATCCAGGTACAGTACTTTGGCACCTCTTTCCAACTCATCTGATAATATTCACATCATATTCTTGAGTGCAGTTGGACCAACAACATACTAATGCATAGTGACTGCGTTAATCTCCAAGTCTGCACTGGTGGCTATGTGCATCAAGTCATCAAAGTATATGTCCAACTTCAGTCAAACCTGGTTCTTTGTCTTTGCATCAGTGCATGTGCCAATGGATGGGATCGCTTGCATGTGCACAATGAAATCCATGCTCATGAACAACTATGTATGTGAAGCTTGCAAATTGGTGATGAGTTGTTGGAGTTCCTCATAGTTTTGGATCTGACTCTGGATGTGTGCCTTCAACTCTACCACCTTTGGCTTCATAATCTTTGGCAAGTGCAATGGGGCTCCTATGCACCTCATTGTCCATATTTTCATGTGATTTACAATAGTGTACAAATCTAAAAAGATGCATGCTCTCCTAGCAAAGTGTTGCGGCAAACCATTGAGATGGACAACTAGCTTATGCACGGTGGTGAATTTGGCATACAATGTTTGCATGACTGTCTTGAGAGATGATACTTCATCTAGTATCACTCTCCTCCACTTTGCTCTAGTAGATGTTGTAGCATATTCTCCTCCTTTCTTGGCTACTTGTAATTCCTTAGCCATGGGATTGTTCTTAGCTATCAAGAATCTAACACTCGATTTGGTGGCTTCGGCATATGCTCTGGTAGCATCGGCCAATGCTACTAGATGCTTGTGCACATCACACATGATCACTCATTCTTCATACTATGTAGGAGGTACATGGACATCTGGAGTAGGAACTCTTTGCGACTACACAAGTTTGTCTTGTTACTCGTTAAAATATATGTTGTGCAACTCCACCTATGGATTGTCTTCAAGGATCCTTGTGTCTCCTTGATCACTTAGGACTTGCTCTGCTTCTAGATCTAGTGAAGTCAATGGGGTGACCTCTTGGTATTGAGGCATGAGGTCAATATCCTGATATGACTCTGGCTTAACCATATTTGTATCCATATGCTCTTCCAATAACTTGAGCCAAGTCCCGTGACTACGACTGCTCACCCTATCTTCTCTGTGCCAACTGTTCGGATGAGTATATCACTTGTATGGGTGTAGTTTCATCAACTTGTGCATGCTTTACCTCCTGTTATACCTGTTCCTGATGTGCTTCCTTCTCTCTTCGACACATGCATGTTCTTCCCTGAGTTGTCACTTTAACTCCTGCAAATCCTTTTCTATTTCCTGGATCCTCTCTTTCTCTCTTTTCCTCTGTGTGATCCTTCTATTGCAATGTTGGCTCTTAGCCTCAATCTCCAAAGCTACTTTCAACACAAGTGGATCTGCTTTGAACTTGCAGCTTTTCTCTAGCTTCGTGATGTCAACAACCTTCCTCTTGCCTTTGGCATGTGTAGGTCTATTACCCTCTGCTGCTATTAATGATGCTTCTCTCTAAGATTCTACTTCCTTATGCTTTGTTAACCACTATACAGCTATGCTAACTAGTTCATTGAGACTTGAGAAGTGATAGCAATATCTCCATGATTCTTCCTCAGACCAATGCCATGCCCTGTGGATTTAAGGATGTTGCATTGTCACACAGTGGTCCTTTACTAAGCAATGTGGGTCATACAGATTGAAACTTCTAGTGTCGAAGGTGAATCTTTTGAATTCCTCCATCTCAAACTTAGCATGCTTGAGATTTTGAATCTCATACAACCCGATCTAAAAAGGAAGAGAATGCTAAGGTGCCTTCTTCTTCATTTGCAATCTAGATGACAACCCTGTCAATTGTTGGGTTGTGTTATATTCTTTCCATGACTAACCAACGTAGTGAACTGGGGGGTTAGAGGGGGGTGGCTAGCCCCCCTCTACAGGGCTCGGGGTAGCGCCCTGGGAAAAATATTTTTTGGAACCTATATTAGGTTGGGCAAACCTACCTATGGCTTTCAATCCACGGTTTTGGACGCGATGGTTTTTGGTCCATGGTATTGGATGCTTCAGCATGTATAAATATGTATTGTAACATTGAAAGGAATATAATGAAAAATCAAGCTGGTAGTCCCGGTTTTGGGATCCAGTGGGAAATGTCTATGTATATGTGTTTTATGTGTTATGCTCTCGCATTTTTATTTTTCCTGTGATTTAGAATTCGTATGCAGGTAATTTCTGTACGGGGTTAAAACCTACATTTGGTATCAGAGCTTTTTTTGGCTTCAAGGGGACGCCTTTGTTGCTGAGGGGTTTCGCTCGGGCCTGTGGTAGACCCTGTTCAGTGGGAGATCTGCGAGATCGATTCTGGTGGTGAAAGAAGATGGCGAGCAGTGGAAAGATAGAGATTGAGAAGTCCAATGGTCAGAGTTTTGAGTTGTGGAAACTCAAGATGGAGGATCTATTGGTGGATAAAGATCAGTGGATCGCGGTAGATCTAGGTACTAAACCAACGGGATGACCGATGAAGAATGGAAGAAGTTGGATCGGAAGGCAAAGAGAACAATACGATTGTGCGTGTCAGATTCAGTATTGTTGAATGTATCAGGGGAAGCTACGACGAAGGCCCTGTGGGACAAGTTAGGGACTTTGTACCAATATAAGTCTATGGTGAATAAACTATTCCTGCGGAAAAATCTGTATAACCTGAGGATGAAAGATGGAGACTCGATGACAGAGAATCTGAATGCGTTTAATACTATGGTAAGTCAGTTATCATCTATTGATATTAAAATTTCAGATGAAGATAAGTGCATTAGTCTATTGTGTTCTCTACCAGACTCATGGGATAGTCTGGTTATTGCAATAGGTAGCAACGTAACTGCTTTGCAGTTTGATGAAATAGTCTCAGCCTTGCTGACGGAGGAGATGAAATGGAAAAATATGGACAACCAGAATGGTGATGCCTTGTCTGTACGAGGACGGTCCCAGAACAGAAACAAAAATAAGTCATCGAGTGGGAGATCTAAATC
>APFE031615857.1:39912-82067 GCA_000404065.3 Pinus taeda
ATCCATGTGAAAAATGTTCTGGAGTCGAACATGGAAAGACATCGCCTAATTACCAACCAATGATGTAAGTTGTTAACAGGCCTGAGAGGAATCACCAATAATGACAATGACCCTCAAGGTACTACATCACAATTCATGTGGTGTGAAAAAGGACTTGGCATCGAACACCACACAAAATCTCTCGGTTGAAGGCCATTGATGTAAACCTATCGCCGAAAGTGAGAAACTTGCCATTGAGGCATGCAAGCTTCAAATTACTGAAAGGGGTTGTTCCTAAGTCAACTTCTTGGATAATGAGCTGATGTCGACAAGAAGTGACCCATCGTAGGAGGGCCTTAATGAATCCTACATCTATGACACAGAATGAAGAAAATGATTTTGGAGGTGAAAACGATATGACGATACAGGGTTCAGGGTGGCGGTCATGAAGGAATGGAGCATGAATGTATTGCAGTGGGTGAGACACAAGCGAATTGTTTGAATGACTTCTCTTGAACATATTGGCGACACTGACAATGGATTGGTAGCGTTAACCCCAAAGATGGATGGTGTGACGGATGAATGGTGATGCCCAATGAACGAAACAACCCAACCTAGCTTGGATGCGGAAGGAAAGTGTCATGTTCAAGAGCGACTTG
Source organism: Pinus taeda (assembly GCA_000404065.3). Classification (NCBI taxonomy): domain Eukaryota; kingdom Viridiplantae; phylum Streptophyta; class Pinopsida; order Pinales; family Pinaceae; genus Pinus; species Pinus taeda. The sequence continues at coordinate 40,551 of APFE031615857.1, forward strand.
CTACCAATAAAGTTTATTCAAGTTTTATTCCCAATTTTCCCCAATCATTGCTGACCAGTACCTCTTTATTTTTGTCAACCTTGAGGAGGATAACATATGCTTGTTCTATAATCTGCCCTTCAGGCGAACCTGTCACTATATTTTAGCGAGCCTAGCGACAGTGAAACTCGCTCTCATCTGTTTGGACGAGTTTGTTACTATTAGGTTTTAACGAGTTTAACGACAAAGATAACTCGGTCCTTTTCAATTTTAGAGAGTCTGAAAGGGACAGAAAGGAGACTCCGAAGATTCTTTTTCATCATATAATCCCTTAAGTTCGAAAAAGCATAAAATAATATGAAAGGGATGAATTTTCAATAGTTTTAATGAGTCGAACAAGACAAGCACTCGATCTTTTTATGTAATAATCCCTCTGGTCCAAAAAGATTAAAATCTAGAGGAGGGATAGCACTTCCGATGACTTTAACGAGCCGGAGAGGCTAATCGCTCAGCAATATTTTCATATTTTACAAGTCAGTTGAAAAGCGTTTAAAGGAGACTCATTTTTCGAGGAACGAGTGATGATTATAGGTAGCAGCTGATTCCTGGTAAGGTTTGGAATTCTGCAATCACAGCAGTGTCACAAGGATGGCTAATAAAATCACTCTTCGCAGATGTTCCTCAAAAGGGTAAACAATCAAATGGAGGTGAATGATTGGCTAAAAATAGAGTGGAGGTGATGATGAGAACATGACCAAGGCTCAAAAGCTGGTGAAAAGGCATTCACAATGGTTATTTACCAGTTCATTTTTTAATGAGCTTAAACTCTGGGGGAAACATTTGCTCATGGCTTATGTTTATTTTTTAACGAGCTTGAACTATGTGCTAAAACTGCTCGTGGCGGATTTATTTTTTAACGAGCTTGAACCCTGCGGTAACACTACTCACCAATCATATAATAAGCATGTCTCATTCAAGATGCCATGTTTTATGGGGCTTGCACCTTTTGGAAGCTTTGCCCCAGATCCTTTCTTTATGCAAGCTAGGAAACGACCAGCCTTACGGGATTAAAGGGTTAGAGGACCTACAAATTTAAAAAAATAAAAGGTCGCTCTTTGCTTGCATGCGGAAAGGTTTGCATGCCCCCAACAACAAAAAATTCCCAGGTTACCATGAAAGTTCCATCCGCATAGCAGATAAAATGCTTCCTTGGCGATGTCTACCGGAATAGACAAAGGTGAGTGGCGGAGACGCCTTTACTCACATAACTTTGACGAAGGTATCTTATTCCAGTCTAATCCCATTTTCCTATGAGGATGGGTGTGTCAGACTAGTCATATATCCTCCATGGAAACCTACTCTATACCCAAAGTTTTCCTGCCAAAACAGGGCAAGCTGCATGCCCCCTGGGTTTCAGTCATATCCTCCAGAATCACTCGCGCTCATCAGGCGGATGGACTGGAGATCGATGAGACATTCCTTGCGTGAAAAGACCATTTAGGGATGGAATTTGACTATTTACGATGTGTGAACCGGGGAATGACATTTGGTCTACGAGCTTGACCATTCTGCCCTCGTGCGGAAAACACATTACTCTAAAGAGTGAGGAGACAACGACTCCCATGCAATAAATATAGTCATGTCCAAGGAGTAGATTATAATCCAAGGGTCCTTGAACTACCATCACATTCATGTGAATGGTTTTCCTTCTCAAAGTAATGGGCACATTTGGAAGGATCCCTAATGGTTGACTGGTTCCTTTGTCAAAGCCTGTCAGATTTCTCATTTCAGGAAAAAGCGATGGCGAACCAAGCGCTTTCCAAGCAGTGGTGGAAAATATACTCACAGAAGCCCCTTCATCGATGATGGTACCAGCCATGACCATTCTATAAGCTTGTACAATGATTCGGAATGGTACGCTAGCTGGTAAACGGGGTCTGCCTAGTAGATTCCAGTCAAAGGAAATGACTAGGTTGCTTGGAGGTAGGACCAAATAGACGGCCGGGTATGACTCTGATGAACTTCCTTCCTGCGATAAAGGAATGGGTGGACTGCCCCCAAGTTCATCGGAGTCTGTGTTTATGAAATAATTTGAACGGTGTCGTTCTCTTTCTCTTCAGTGACAATATCATTTGAAGATGAACACTCTGAAGGCAAGACCGGGTCAACTGCTGCCTCGACCTTTTGACTTTCATCTGGTATGGATTCAAAAGGTTCATTTTCAATGATAGATGCTTCGGCTGAACACAATGGCGGGCCAGCTAGATTTTTAACCAATGGTGGACTTGGCAAGAGTTTTTTATGTCCAGGAGGGAGCCGTAGCGGTGAAGCAGGATGGTCATCCAAAACTCTTTTAGCTTCGTCAAGGAAGGGACAACGGTGGACGGCATGATTGCCTTCACACAATTTACAAGGAAATCTGGGATTCCTTTTCTATCTAGATACTTCACTTTCACTGGTTGATGATGTGCATTCAACATGATCATCAGAGGCTGATGACACTAGATTGTGCAAACGAGGAGACTAGTCCCTTAAGATTCGAGGGATGCAGGGACAATCTCGGTGATAGTGGTCTCCATTGCAAATGACACAAGGAGATTTAGGTTTAAATGATGTGGTGTGAGGATTTTTGCTAGATGACGCTTGGTTGCCCCCTTTTGATTTTGGTTCCTTTTTCTTCTTTTCCCTTTTCTCTTTCTGCTTCTTCTTCTTCTCAGTTACTTGATTTTTAGCTTTACCAACTTTATCAAGTGAAGAGGAAGGAGGAGTGGGAGAATCAGACGAAGTAGAAGGTTGGTGGGCAACTCTAGTATCATCTAGTTGCTAACTTGACTCTTCAGGAATTATGGTATTCTGAACGACAGAGGTAGAGAAGAGCTAGACGGGCAAACCAATCGTCAACCCTGGAAGTGACAATGTGGCCATATGGGGTGCACCAACATCTCCCCAAGAGGAGAAGGGACTAGGATTTCCTCCAAGGGGAAATCCTTGGTTGGTAGACTCCATTTTTCTCAACCTAAAGATCAATGAGGGAATTTGCGATGTTATTCTGATTAAAATAAATTTTAGAAACTTTGACACAACTTGTTTTCTCAATTTTAAAGAGTCAAGAAAAAACAATAGATGACTCTAGTTGCCTTCGATTTTTAGTGAGCCTGAAGTGACAAGTGCTCAGAGTACCTTTTCTTTTAAGGAGTCTGAAAAAGGAGCAAAATAGACTTCTCTAGAGATCTAGGTAGAGGGGATTACCAAACCAATCGCAAAACTGCAGAATACTTTTTACGATATGGTAGTCAATCTTCTTGAATACTATGTTTAGTGCATTGCGACCGATAGGGTGGTAGACATAGCTTCCTAAGGATAAAGGATGCAGCCTATTGTGGTCTCCCAATATATGCTCGACAGTACGTGGGAGCACAAGTCCATACTGGAACTTTTCGTCTCAAAGTGAAGGAATCACCCAACCAACAATGAAAACAATAGTTGCCAGGTTTTACGACGCCAGAATACGTCTCTAGCCTAGAACTGTAGATGTTGTGCGTTAGGTTCCAAAGCGTTGTTAGATTCATTAAATTTATATTAAGTTGATCTTGCTTAAAAAATTTCCTTTCAGGTTCACCGCGTGATGTGTATACAACTCCTAAAATGCAGGTTAAGATGATAAACAAACGTTTAATCTTCTTTTGGCAATGAAAATCCTAGCTACTAAGGAAAGAAAGTTGAGAATCTTTCAATCAAAGAGCACAGAGCACACGCTAAATGCGTTGTCCTAAATCAAACCAAGCAATCTAAATGCAAATTCACATGCATGTATTTGTTTTTAGCCTTCTTAATATATGAATGATGATAAGAAAGCTAAGTGCAAATCTGAATTATTTTCAAAGTGACAATACTCAACAAATTTCTTTTCAAAATGAAGTGAAGGTAAGAGAGACACTTTGCAATTTCGAAATGAAAATTTCTTTTCAACACTTTAAAAACTACTAATCCAAATCATATACAAGAGTAACCGTATAATTGACCATCAAGAACAATGGGATTGTTTTCTATGACTAAAAACGACAGTTACGACACTTTCAGATCAAGAAACAACAGTTCGACTATGCTACTTCTTTGCAAAAGAGAACTGAAAATGGCGCTCAATACATAAAAACACTTACAGTTCTTTGCACAATAGAGGCAGAATGATGTAGGAGAAGGGGGTTTTCACAGAGATATACTGACCACAGACAACAAAAATCCTGAATAGGACTGAAAATAGTGAGGAAAAAACCAAAGTCTGAAGGTAAAGTTAACCTTCCCTGACTATCGCACCTGTCACACAGTGAATTCAGTATGCAGTGCACCTACTGCACTCAAGAAGTGTGATGCATATAGATTACCTTGAAGGCGGGGTGCGATGGTACCAGTGCGAGACGTTAAATGAGGTTTTACTCACAATTTGCAATTCAGTTCAGGGATTTAGGCTGAGTAAGTGATGTTCAGTATATGTAAATCATAGGGGTTGATCTAAGGAGGTTACTAGAGCCACGACTTAGGGCAATTAGAACGTTTGTAGATCAATTGTTTAATTCATAAACAAAACCCGGAGATAGACTGAAGCAACATTGATCTACTTTGCATTTTTATACAAATGCATTTCAAAGGCTAGCTGGCTTGGCTTCAGGCTCCATCTATAAGTTTATAAAAGAAACAAAGATAGGCTAACAAACAATCTAGTCGCTCCCCAGTGGAGTCGCCATTTTGTTATCGGGAATTGTGTCCACTCGGAGTTGCTATTCCCACTAAGACTGGTAGCTATCTTAGAAACAAACAAGTAAAGTCTACTTTCGCTTTCCTTTATGAAAATAGATAAGAGTGGAACAAAGGAGACCAACCTTAGTCTTGCGCTTGGTTTCCTTATTTGATTCCTCTCCTTCCTGATAGATCTTTGCCTCTTCTTCTTCGTCTGCCCAGCTTCAAAGGGCACCTATGGAATCATAGCAACATACTACTATCGAGGAACAGAGATCTATATTCATAAATAATAGAGGATCAGATCTGCGTTAACCATACAAATGCATATATAAGCAAACATACAAGAATATGGAGGAAAACTTGAATAGCTTTATTAAGATCAAGAGTAGCAAGAGGATTACAACCATATGTTCTGACCTAGCATCATCCTCCTGCAAGAAAGCCCTTCTTCACCTCAGGCAAATCTTAGATCACCCAACACTATGAAGTTACACCAGAAGACCAACATCAGTTCTCTACAAGATACAAGATTCCAGCCTTTGGATCTCTGTGATGAGGGATCCATATATAGATGATTGTAGGGAGGTGAATCATATTTTGGGGTCTTGATTAGTGTCCTCTCTCTGATAGTTCTTGATTCCACTTGGAGAATGATGATCTCTTACTCATCCTTGGTCGAAAACAGAGAGGCAAGTGTCAGAGGGGAAGCTTTTGGAAGATTCCATGATCTTCCACCTCGCAATTTGTCCCTGCCATTTTTCCATTCCCGACCATTGCACCCTACAGAGGGGCCATTCAGTATGCATCACACCCTTTACACTCGGAAGGTGATATGCATTGCACCCTCTACACTAGGTATCAGTATGGTCCAGTTTTCACCATTTCTGAGCATTTTTTTATGGAGAACTTCTGGGAGATGATGTAATCAGTTGACCTTGTTCCTTTAGGTAGTGAAGCAACACTTTTAGGGACTTAGGAGCCCTTAGTTTATGGAAATTTATGATTGGGGTTGTAGCGCCCAAAAATGTCTATAACAGTCCCTTAAGTTCGAAAAAGCGTAAATTAATATGAAAAGGATGAATTTTTGATAGTTTTAATGAGCTGAACAAGACAAGCGCTCGATCTTTTTGTGTAAAAATCCCTCTGGTCCAAAAAGATTAAAATCTAGAGGAGGGATAGAATTTCCAATGAGTTTAACGAGCCGGAGAGACCAATCGCTCGGTAATCTTTTCATATTTTACGAGTCAGGTGAAAAGAGCTTAAAGGAGACTCGTTTTTTGAGGAACGAGTGATAATTTTGGGTAGCAACTGATTCCAAGTAAGGTTTGGAATTTTCCAATCATGGTAGCGTGACAAGGATGGCTAGCAAGATCACTCATCACAGTTGTTCCTCAAAAGGGTAAACAATCAAATGGAGGCATATGATCGGCTAAAACAGAGTGGAGGTGATGATGAGAACACGACCAAGGCTTAAAAGCTGATGATAATGCATTCACAATGGTTGTTTACCGGAAATTTGTTCATGTTTTAATGAGCTTAAACTCTGGGGGAAACATTTGCTCATTGCTTTGGTTTAATTTAACGAGCTTGAAATCCACTTAAAAACTACTCGTGCCAGTCATATAATAAGGATATCTCATCTATAAATGCCATTTTTTATGGAGCTTGCACCTTTCAAAGCTTTGCCCCAGATCCTTTCTTTATGCAAGTTAGGAATGACCAATCGTACAAGTTTAAAGGGTTTGAGAATCTACAAACTAAGAAAATAAATGATCGCTCTTCCATCGCATGCAAAAAGGTTTGCGTGCCCCCAGGTATAGTGAAAGATTTCCTGGCTACCATTTAGAAGTTCTCGCATATGAAAGATCGTTTCCATCCACACAGTAGGTAGAAACACTTCCTGGCTTAGTCCATCTGGACAAAGGTGATTCTACTCTTCAACCACCTAACCTTGACGAGGGAATCCTATTCCGGTCTAGCTCCCTTTCCCTATAGGGACGGGTGTTGGACTAGTCATTTTCCTTCGCGGAAACCTACTCTATACCAAGAGTTTCCCTACAGAAGTAGGCCAGGGTGCATGCCCCATGGGTTTTAGTCATGTCCTCCCAAATCACTCACGCTCTTTAGGTGGATAGATTGGAGATTGATGATACATTCCTTATGTGAAAAGACCATTTAGGGATGGAATTTGACTATTAGCTATGTGTGAGCCGGGGAATGAAAGCTCGTCTGTTACACAGTATTTTGTCACCGTCCATGTTACCCCTTCTCTCGTACATTGGAGGACGTATTTCGGGACCTGTGAGAAGTGACATAACTTGAAAACACTTGCATTGTATCCCCTAGAGTATGTACTCCATATGCCCTAAAGACACCTTCTGCAAAATACCCAAAAATATAGCCCTTTCTCCATTGGCACTATTCCACAATGTATCACTTGCGCCAATGGGGGAAACCCTCCAAAGAGGGCGCGCCAGCTGGCGCTCTGTCTCAAAGCCGCACTAGCGCCAACCCAGTTGGGTAAAGTTTTTAACAAACAAACTTCCGAAGGTTCCTTCTAACCTATCCATGAACTGATTCCAGCTTGAGTTAGTTCAGTTGGGTTTCGTATCTCCCAAGGAGGGAAGTAGTTCTCCACCTCTCATGGAAGCTTCCTAATGATAAGGACAATCCCATGAATCTGGTGGATGGTCTTATCTACTCCTCCTACCCCTATATAAGCTTGTTCTTTTACCTTTGACAAGCTAGTTAGTAATTCTACTATTCAAGCTCCCAAATCTAAGTCCCAAAGCCTGAGAACTGCTAAGCTCATGTTGCAAGAGGCCTTGTTCATCCCTATGAGGCTAAATCTTTAAGGAGGAGATTCATGTCCAAGTAACCAAGGAGAGAGAGGCTTGTTCCCCATCCCCTACAAGCTTTGCAAGACATGCGTTGTTGATCACCCAGCCAAAGGAGGATTTGATGTCAGAACTTGGTTGTATTCTCTTTTGTTTATCAATAATAATAGATGACTATCATTATGGTTCCACTCATGTGTCTTTATTATGATATTTGAGTTGTATCCTTTCTGACTGATACATAGTTGCATTTCTTGGATTTTATGCTTGTATTTGTCTTGTTCTTTGCATGTGCAGGTGTCTATTCACAAGGATCGTGAGGATTGTGACCAGCTGAAGTGAAAGAACGGAAGCGATGACTCTTCTACGAATACTAGCGTTGGATTCGAGGTAGGCTCTCATCATTGTTCTTTGCTTTGCAATTAGGAACCTGCGTGTTAGCGTTGTTTGATTGTTGCTAGACCCCATTTAGGCTAGTGGGATCGCCTCTGTCCACAGAGGGGATTTACCCGTACAACATGGTCTATGAGCTAGCACTCACCCTTCATGCGGAAAACACATTACTCTAAAGAGTGAGGAGACAATGGCTCCCATGCTATAAATATAGTCGCGCCCAAGGAGTAGATTATAATCTAGAGGTCCTTATATTACCATTATGTTCATATAAATGGTTTTCCTTCTCAACATTATGGGCACATTGGGAAGGATCCCTAATGGTCTACTGGTTCCTTTGTCGAAGCCTATCAGATTTCTCATCTGACGTAGAAGCGATGGCGAACCAAGTGCTTTCCAAGCAGTTGAGGAAAGGATACTCACAGAAGCCCCTTCATCTATGATGGTACCAGCGAGGACCATCTTGTAAGCTTGTACAATGATTTGGAATGGTACGCTAGCCGGTAAATGGGGTCTGCCTAGTAGATTCCAATAGAAGGAAACGACTAGGTTGCTTAGAGGTGGGACCGAATAGACGACCAGATACAACTCTGACGAACTTCCTTCCTGCAGTAAAGGAATGGGTAGACTGCCCCTATATTCATCGGAGTCTATGTTTATGAAAAGAATTTGAACAGTGTCATTCTTATTCTCTCTGGTGACTGTATCATCTGAAGATGGACCTTCTGAAGGCAAGACCGGGTCAACTGCCACCTCGACCTTTTGACTTTTGTCTGGTATGGATTCAGAGGGTTTATCTTCAATGATAGACGCTTCGACCGACCACAATGATGTGTCAGTCAGATTTTCAACCAGTGATGGACTTGGCAAGAGTTTCTTATATCCAAGAGGAAGCCGTAGCGGTGAAGCCGGACGGTTACCCAAAACTCTTTTAGCTTCATCTAGGAAGGGACAATCGTGGATGATGTGATCGCCCTCACACAATTTACAAGGAAATTTACATTTCCTTTTCTGTCCAGATACTTCACTTTCACTAGTTGACAGTGTACTTTCAACACGATCAGAGGTTGATGACACTGGATTGTGCAAACAAGGAGACCAGTCCCTTAAGATCCGAGGGATACAAGGACAATCTCGATGATAGTGGTCTCCTCTGCAAATGACACATGGAGATTTAGGCTTTGACGGTGCAGTGTGTGGATTTTCTCTGGATGATGCATGGTTGCCCCTTTTTTCCTTTGGCTCCTTCTTCTTCTTTTCCTTCTTCTCCTTCCCCTTCTTCCCCTTCTTAGTTACTTGATTTTCAGCTTTACCAGCTTCATCAAGAGAAGAGGAAGGAGGAGAGGGAGAAATGGACGAAGTAGAAGGTTGAGGGGTAACTCTAGTATCATCTAGTTGCTGACTTGATTATTCAAGAATTACAGTATTCTGAACAAAAGAAGTAGAGAAGAGCCATACGGGAAAGCCAATCCTCAACCCTGGAAGTGACAATGTGGCCATATGGGGTGCACCAACATCTCCCCAAGAGGAGAAAGGACTAGGATTTCCTCCAAGGGGAAATCCTTGGTTGGTAGACTCCATTTTTCTCAACCTAAAGACCAATGAGGGAACTGTGATGTTATTCTGATTAAAATAAATTTTAGATGCTTTGACACAACTTGTTTTTTCAATTTTTAAGAGACAAGAAAAAACAAAAGATGACTCTAGTTGCCTTTGATTTTTAATGAGCCTGAAGTGACAAGTGCTCAGATGGACCTTTTCCTTTAAGGATTCTGAAAAGGAATGAAAGAGACTACTCTAGAAATCTAGACAGAGGAATTGCCAAACCAGTCACAAAACTACAGAATACTTTTAACGGTATGGCAATCAATCTTCCCAAATGTTGTGTTCAGTGCATTGCGATTGATAGGGTGGCAGACACGACTTCCTAAGGATAAAGGTTATAGCCTATTGTGGTCTCCCAATATATACTCGATGGTACGTGGGAGCACAAGTCCGTACTGGCACTTGTCATCTCAAAGATGAGGAATCATCCAACCAGCAATGAAAGCGATAGTTACCAGGCTTAACAATGCTGGAATACATCTCTAACCTAGACTTCTAGATGTTGTGTGTTAGGTTCCAAAGCATTTTTATGTTCATTGAATTTATTTTACAGTTGATCTTGCTTAAGAATCTGCCTTTCAGGTTCACCGTGTGATGTAGATATACAATTCCTAAAATGCAGTCTAAGATGATAAGCAATGGTTTAATCTTCTTTTGCAATGAAAATCCTAGCTACTAAGGAAAGAAAAACGTGATTCTTTCAACAAAGAGCACAGAGCACACACTAAATGCACTGTCCTAAATCAAACCAATAAGCAGTCTAAATGCAAATACACATGCATGTATTTGTTTTCAGCCTTCTTAATGTGTGAATGACAAGAAGAATGCTAAGTTCAAATTTGAATTATCTTCCCAAAGTGACAATACTAACAAATTTCTCTTCAAAACGAAGTGAATATAATGACGACACTTTGAAATTTCGAATTGAAAATTGTTTTCGACACTTGAAAAACTACTAATTCAAATCACATACAAGAGGAACAGTATAATCAACCATCAAGAACAATAGGATTCTCTTCTATGACTGAAAATGACACTTGCAAAACTTCCAAATCAAGAAACGATAGTCTAATTACGCTACTTCTTTGTAAAAGAGAATTGAAAATGGCGCACAATACATAAAGACATTTACAGTTCTTTGCACAATGGAGGTGGAATGATGGAAAGGAAGGGAGTTTCCACAGAGGTATACTAATCACAGATAGCAAAACTCCTTAATAGAGCTTAAGAGAGTGAAGAAAAACCAAAGTCTGAAGGCAAAATTAACCTTCTCTGACCATTGCATCTATTACACAGGGAATCCAGTATGCATCTCACCTACTTCACATGGGAGGTGCGATGCATACATACTTCCTTGAAGAGTGGGTGTGATGGTACTAGTGCGAGACTTTTACTTGGTCTTTGGTCACTGTTTGCAGCTTACGTCAGGGATTTAGGCTGAGAAATTGATGTTTAGTAAATATAAATCACAGGAGTTGATCTAATGAGGTTACTAGAGCCACCACTAGGGCGATAAGAGTGTTTGCAGATCGATTGTTCAATTTATAAACAAAACCTGGAGATAGACTGAAGCAGCATTGATCTACTTTGCGCTTGCATAGAAAATGCAGTTCGAAGGCTAGCTCGCTTGACTTTAGGCTCCGTCTATAAGTTTATAAAACAAACAAAAATAGACTAGCAAACAATCTATTCGCTCCCCAGTGGAGTCACCATTTTGTTATCACGAAATCTAGTGTCTAGTCGGAGCTGCTAGTCCCAGTAAGATTGGTAGCTATCTTAGAAACAAAAAATTTTAAAACTAATTTCGCTTTCCTTTATGAGAAGTAGATAAGAGGGGAACAAAGGACACCAACCTCAGTCTTGCGCTTGGTTCCTTGCTTGGTTCCTCTCCTTTCTGATAGATCTTTTCTGCTTCTTTTTCGCTTACCCAGCTTCAAAGAGCACCTGTGGAATCAAAGCAGCATAATACTATCAAAGAACAGAGATCTACAATCATAAGAAATACAAGACCAGATATGTATTGACCACACAAATTCATATATCATCAAACATACAAGAATGTGGAGGAAAACTTGAATAGCTTTATTAATATCAAGAATAGTAAAGAGGATTAAAACCAATTGTTCTGACCCAACATCATCCTCCAGCAAGAAAGCCCTTCTTCACCTCATGTAAAGCTTAGATCACCCAACACTATGATGTTGCACCAGGAAACCAACAACACTTCCTTACAAGATAGAAGATTCCAGCCTTTGGATCTCTGTGATGAGGGATCCATATATAGATGATTATAGGGGGGTGGGTCAACTTCTGGGATTTTGATTAGTGTCCTCTCTCTGGTAGTTCTTGATTCCACTTGGAGATTGATGATCTCTTACTCATCCCTAGGTGAATTCAGAGAGGCAAGTGTTAGAGGAGAAGTTTCTGGAAGATTCTATGATCCTCCACCTCACAAAATGTCTTTGACATTTGTCCATTCTCGCCCATCACACCCTACAGAAGGGCTTTCCAGTATGCATCACACCCTTTACACTAAGTAGGTGAGATTCATCGCACCCTCTGCACTGGGCATTCTGTATGGTCCAGTTTTGACCAATTCTGAGCAGTTTTCTGTGGAGAATTCCTTGGAGATGATGTAATCAGATGACCTTGTTCCTTTAGGGAGTGAAGCAACACTTTTGGGGACTTAGGAGCCTTCGGTTTATGGACATTTATGATTGGGGTTGCAGTGCCCAAAAATGTCGATAACAAACATATGGATGAAGGAATGCCGACATCTCCAAATCAAATGTAACTCAAGATTAATAGAGGCAGTACAAAAATTTGAAGGAAACACACTAAAAAAAACTAACACACCTATATAGTATGTAAATAGTGACTATACAAAGATAATCTAGACATAGTATTTTTTCAGGTACAACCCATTTCTAGGTTGTGCCAAAGGGATTCCATTAAAATCAATGAGCTCATAAGCCCCTTTTACAAGTACATGTTTGACTATATATGGGCCTAGCCACATTGGTTTGAGATTTCCAACTCCTAATTTACCAGCATACTGATCATATAAAAGGACCAAATCACCTTCTGAGAAGGCATGAGGTTTAACATTTTTGTCATATTATGCTTTGATGCATTTCTTGTGGGCTTCATTGGTCGTTGTGGCATCGCACTGGGTCTCATCGAAGTGATCTAAATGGAAAAAAATATCTTCTTCTATGGAAGTTTCAAGAAGAATCTCAATGGAAAGCTCTAAATATGGAATCTCACATTCAATTGGAAGGATTTCTTCTAGACTATACACCAACTGAAAGGGTGTAAATCTAGTCACAGTTCCGATAGATGTTCGGTATGCCCAAAAAGCAGAAAAATAATGAGGTTTCAACACGTCATATGAATCCCTATCATGCATCAAAACATCGTTTTAAAAACCTTATTAATGGGTTCTACTTGGCCATTGGCTTGTGGGTAATAAGGAGTTGAGTTGTCATGCTGAAGACCCAAATTGGCAGTAAGTTTAGACATCATGTAATTTTGGAAATGCTTACCATGGTCTGTAATGATGGCTTATGGCACACCAAATCTAGTAATGACATGGCTGAAAATAAATAATGAAACTATGTAGTTGTTGTTGTCGTATGTAGGCATAGCTTTGACCCATTTAGTAAAATAGTCTAAAGCCACAATAATGTAACCTGCCCCCTAGCCGGATGAGGGTTATAGGTTATGAATTCAATTCCCTATTTCACAAAGGTTCCAACAACAATAAAAGGTTGCATAGGAGTAGGTGGAGCACGGGATTTATAATTATAAATATCACAAGCGTGACCTTTTGGACCGTGAGAATGCAATCCCGAAACATGGTTCGCCAAAAGTAATTGGCTCACAAAATATTTAGGAAGCAGCATAGCTAGACATATGTTTTCCATATGCTCTAGCATGACATTCTTCAATTATTTCTTATCCTCTTCATGAGTGACTCTCGTATGAACATTGTATCGACACTATGACGATATAAAGTGTTGCCATGTATAATATAATTTTTATCCTAGTATCGAACGCGTTGTTGATCAAAGCGAGAGGTGTTAGGCCGAACACTTTAGGTTTGGAGATAGATAATGATATCTCCATTCCAAGGATTAAATGAATCGATTAGAAAAAACAACTCATGGGGAATAGAATCATTAGATGTTGACTCAGTTTTAGATGAGGGAAGATTGTATATCAGTTCAGCAAAGACTAAGGACTTCTTAGATTTGGATTTGACAAATTCAAAATCAAACTCCTAGAGAATAAAAATCCATTTAAAATATTCCCCCCACAACAATTCACATCATAAAAATGTAAGTCATCGAGTTACAATAAAAAACTACTATAGTCTTTCGAAGAAGAATATAGTGGTGAAATCTCTGGACAGATTTCACAACTACCAAAGCTAACTTTTCAACGTGAGTGTATTTTATTTCAGTGTGATTTAAATTTTGACTCAAATAATATATAGGATGTTCATCTCCTAGGTCATATTATTGGATCAACATCATAACAATGGTGGTAACAACCACAACGAGATACATGGAATAGTCTTGTTGATAGTCGGGGGGAAACAATAATGATGCTTGAAATATGATATATTTCAAGGCCTCAAAAGCCTTCTAGGATGTATCATCCCAATGGAAGGGAACCCTTTTTTTCAATGGGAAAGTAAATTCTTTCTCAAGTTCTGCATAATTTGGGATGAATCTTCGTAGAATGTTAGCCTTCCCTTGGGGGTGATGTAACTAAACTAGTGAGGAAGGTGTAGCAAAAACAAGAAACACCCGTACTTTGATTGGATCGGTGTAGATTCCTTGTTTTGACACAATGAACCTGAGAAGTGTTGAAATGTGGCAACAAGAATATTCCAATTTTAACTTGTCCTTGAATTAAAATTGTGAATTAAAATTCGAATTTAGTCTCATCGGCTGATTGGAATTAATTAATTAATTCGTTATGGATTAATTAGTTGGAGAAATTCAAGTTAGAAGTCTTTCTGAAGTCAATTAAGGAGATTATCCCTTCATTAAGGAGATAATATTGAGTTATATTTGAGTTGTAATTAGTTAGCTTATTTTACTAAGTTAAGTCGAGTTCAATTAGTTCCAAATTGTTTGAGGAACTAATTGTGAGTTATCAGTCAGTTGATGCATGCATGCACTCAACTAGTGTACTCCAGATAACTGAAGATTCCCTCATCAGAAAATCATGCATGTCTATTATGAGAAAGACCTAGTTGAGCTAAATGTCAAGGATAGTGTACTATCAGTTGCATGTTTTCTCCTATAAAGGAAACTCATAAATGTAGAAGGATTAAATGCACAAGAGCATTGTGTAGTTCTGATAGGCTGCGAGATCAGTGTGAGAGATCAGCGTTCCACTTGGTTGGGAGTCTTCCACTTGGCAACAGGAGGATCACCCAGGAGAAACTGTGCAAGGAAATAGGAGCTTAGAGGGCAGAGGAGAAGGCTTGTGAGAAGCCAAGTTTTCCTGTGAGAATCTAAGAGGATTGTACTGAGAGCTGGCTAGCTGTGAGAGATAAGGCTTTGTATAATTCCTATGTATTTCCACCTTGTATGATAATACAGATAGTGGGGTTTTTAGCTGAGGCTTTCCCCTGAGTATTTTATGTGTTTCATGTGTATTGATTCTTCTTCTTATGGTTATATGTGTTCAGCTCTAATTCAATTCGATCTTTAAGCTTCCGCAATAGTAGAAGTAGATTATAGTATTTTTCTTTGGTATATTGCATTATTGGGTTAATCTACAGTCAAATTTCTACATGACCTTAGAAGTAGATTTGTAGAGAATTTGTAGAATCTCTACATGGTATCAAAGCTAAGTTTATCGAAGCACTAAATAGTATACGGAGAAGAGAATTTGATTTTTTAAGTTCAAGTTTACAGGAGCAAATAAAATTCATATCATTCTTCAAATTGAGATGGGACATTATGCGACTAATTACCCATTGGAGAATTCCAAGAAGGGATCCTCAGTAGGATCAAAAGGTGAGGCATTAGCCTCTTAGTTCGAAATGGACTTTACCCTCATCGAATGCATGGTGTCATCGATCATGGGTTGTATCTGGTATATTGACAGTGGAGCCTCATTCCACATCACCGACGATAAAAGTTTATTTAGTGCCTTGGAGGAGAAAGACCTCAAGATGTGCATAAAGATGGGTGAATATGGAAAGTATAGTGTTTTAGGAGTGGGCACGGTTGCTTTTCAGAGGGAGCATGGAGCTCCTCTCACCTTGAGAAATGTGATGTATGTGTCTAGACTGAAGAAGAACTTGGTATCAGTCACAATGTTCGAGGACAAAGGCTATGATGTTGTCTTCAGTAAAGGAAAGTCGTTCCTAAGACACATAGACATGGGTCAGACCAAGAGGATAGGGATTCAGGTGAATAATATCTATAAACTATAGGTAGATGATTGTGCAGCATTGAGTACAAAAGCAGAATTGGTGCAAAGCCAAGACATTGGCAAGTTGTGGCACAGGCGGTTGGGCCATTTACATCATGGGGTTTTGAAGATAATAAAGCAGATATCTACAGGACTTCCCAAAGGTAAACTTGAGCAAGTTGACACATGCAAAAGTTGTACCTTAGGAAAGTACACTAATTCTTCCTTTCATTATCGAGACAGTTAAGAAAAGGCTATCTCAGAGCGAGTTCATACAAATGTGTGTGGACCATTCTCCACGGCATCCACAACAAAGCAAAGGTATTATGTGATTCTCATTGGTGATTTTTCTCATAAATGTTGGATTTGTTTCATGCAGAAGGAACAGACCTTCTCAAAGTTTTGTGAGTTCAAAGCTTTGGTCGAGAAAGAGTCAAGGAAGAAGATCAAGGCCTTGAGAAGTGACAACGGTGGAGAATATGTCTCTCGAGAGTTTAAAGACTTCTATGTAGTGGAAGGAACTAAATGAGAGTTGATGGAACCTCATAACCCACAGCATAATGGGGTGTCCAAGAGGAAGAACAGAACTATTATAGGGGTAGCACAGGCAATGCTGCATGACCAAGGCCTACCACTTCACTTGTGGGCTGAGGCATGCAATATAGTGGTCTATTTTCATAATAGAAGCTCGCATCACTTACTTGGGATGAAGACACTAGAGGAAGCTTTCTCCCATAAGAGACCAGATGTGGGTCACTTCAGGATCTTTAGCTCATCGGTATATTTCCATGTGAAAAAGTATGCACAGAGGAAGCTTGAGCTAACAACAGAGTTGGGGATACTTGTGGGGTACACTGGTACACCTCACAACTATCGGGTGTACTTGTCTACCAGTTGGAGGATAGTGGTTTGCAGATATCTCAAGTTTGATGAGCAGAAGTCCATGCGAGTTTCCCTTGAGAGGGAGCTCCAGTTATAGGTTGTGGAGGAATGGTTGGTTCCTAAGGAGGAGTAGCCTAAGACTGATGCAAAGTAGTCGCATGTAGAGGTTCGAGGAGTGGAGACATCCACTCAAGCAGAGTCTTCTAGAGATGGACAAAAGTGCACGAAATAAGTTGATAGATTGTTGTAGGATGTGAGAGAGAATCTGGGAGTACCATCTTCTCAGTGCAGATAAAGGAGGTCACCTGAAAGGTACATTGGATACATGGCCCTTGTTGGGGAATGTATTAAGACCGAGCCATCTTCCTTTGAGGAAGCAGTGTAGCAGCTGATTTGGGTTGACGCTATGGTGGAGGAGTGTGACTCCATAGTTCATAACAGTGTTTGGGACATGGTTGCAAGACCAGAGAACAAGTCAGTTGTGAGTTACCATTGGCTTTACAAGGTAAAGAAAGCTGGTGATGATAGTGTGGAGAAGCACAAGGCAAGATTTATTTCTTGTGGCTTTTCATAGGTTGAGGGGATTGATTATGATGAGACTTTTGCACCTGTCGCAAGGTACTAATATATCATATCAATGTTGGGACTATTAGCACAGATGGGTTGGAAGATCGATCAGATGGATGTGAAGATTTCATTCCTCAATGGCGAGATTGAGGAAGAGGTGTACATAGAGTAGCAAGAAGGTTTTGAGACCTTCGATCGTGAGTCGCATGTGTGTCGACTCAAGAGAGCGTTGTACGGGCTGAAGCAAGCACCTCATGCTTGGTACACCAGGATAGATAACTACTTCACTGGGTTTGGCTTCACAAAGAATGAAGCAGATGTGAACCTATACAGAATCATGGTGAAAGGTAAGTTGTTGATCATCGTTCTTTATGTTGATGATCTCATATTGATTGGTGATGATCAGTTGCTCGTGTCTTGCAAGGAGGACCTTGCAAGAGAATTCGAGATGAAAGACATGGGTCTCATGCATTACTTCCTTGTTGTGGAAGTGTGGCAGAAGGATGGGGAGTTGTTTGTGTCTCAGGGAAAGTATGCCAACGAGATACTCAGGAGATTCCACATGGAGAAGTGCAAGCCCATGCAGACTCCTCTAGATAGTAATTGGAGGAAGAAGGATGCTACTTCAGGAGAAGTAGTGGAGGCTATTGTGAACAGGCAACTTGTGGGTTCATTGATGTACGTAGTGAAAACATGACCAGATTTGTGCTATGCGGTGAACCAGCTGAGTCAAGTGATGGTTCAACGTACCAAGATGTTTTGGAAGGCAACAAAGCATGTATTGATATACCTTAGAGGGACATCTCAGTATGGATTATGGTACACATAGATAGAGGGAGTGAAGCTATCGGGCTTCACTGTTGCAGACTAGGTAGGGAGTCCATTATATTGAAAGAGCACATCAGGAGGGTGTTTCTAGGAAAACTAGTGTCTTTTCGATCGACTAGCCCTCTAGGTTTGGCAGCTACCCTAGAAACAACAGTGTAAAGCAATTCACGATTTCTTATATGTATAATAGATAAGAGAAAGACAAATGGGACCAACCTGGAACTTCCTCTAATCCCTTGCTTGATCTCTCTCCCCCTCGACAGAGCTTGCAACTCCTCTCCGTACTTATCCCGCTTGGAGAGTACCTATAGAAACAAAGTAACAGAGAATCGTCAAAGCATATTGATCTATTATAACATAATCATTACAGAATCAGATATACAATGAGCATACAATGGAATTCACAAATGATAACATTCACAAATACACAATTATATGGAAGAAAACTTGAACAACTTTATTAAATAGAAGGTAGAATTACAACCCAGTTGTCTGATCAAGCATCATCCTCCCAGCATCAATCTCTCTTCACCTCATGAAATAGCAAGATCACACCAACAATACAATGCTCTTTCTCAAATACAAAGTATCAACACTTCCTTGCAATTCACAACATTCCAGCCTCTAGATCTCTTAGATTAGGGATCTATTTATAGTTGTGTGCAAGGGTGTGAGTCATCTCTAGGGTTTTGATTACTGTCATTCCACTTGTTGCATTTGGTTCCACTTGGAGATTTCTTGGATCTCTTACTCATCCTTGGGCTAATTCAGAGAGGTAAGTGTCATAGGAGAAGTTTCTAAAAGATCCCATGAGCATCTACTTAGCAAATTGTCTCGGACATTTGTCCATCCTCACCCATCGCACCCTATAGAAGGCAAAATCAATATGCATCGCACCTGAGTAGTGTACCTCAGTATGCATCGTACCTGCCTAGTGTAGCAGTCAGTATGGTCCAATTTAGGCCATTTCTGGATGGTTTTTCAAGTGGAACTTTTGGGTAATGATGTAATCATATGACCATGCTCTTTTAGGGTTTGAAACAACTCATTTAGGGGTTGAAGATCCCTAGTTTATCGACATATAAGATTGGGGTTGAAGTGCCCAAATATGTCTATAACAGTTGCCCCCTAAAGCATGAAGTTGTAAATCTTGAAGTCGGGTGAAATGCTTTATCATGAGGATCTGAGGTTTCGAACTGGAAGGTGACCTGTATAAGATACAATATAATTCATCATCATAATATAATTTTCATGATCTAACTGAGGTGGGCATTCCCATGCTCAGGTTTATAAATTCATTTCATGTACATAAAACAAATGATCGTCTGTAGTTGTAGACTAGTGATTCTTCAGATGTAGAGTCATCATTCTTGGTTTGAATGACCATCTGTGCAGCTTCAATGTACATTTGATGTCTTTATATCCCTGAATATATCACAGCCCGAATGGATGAAACTATATCTGGGGTCTTCAAAACTCGTTCAATCTTCAACCGATGTACAAGTCAATCCATGTGAAGAGATGTTCTGAAGTCGAACATGGAAAGACATCACCTGATTACCAGCCGATAATGTGAGTTGTTAACAGACGTGAGAGGAATCATCGATAATGATAATGACCCTCAAGGTACTACAGTACAATTTACATGGTGTGAATATATGATCTGATGTCGAACACCACGGAAAATCTTTCAGTCAAAGGCCATTGATGTCAACCTGTCACCGGAAGTGAGAAACTTGCCAATTAGGCATGCAAGCTTCAAAGTACTGAAAGGGTTGTTTCTAAGTCAACTTCTTGGATAATGTGTTGATGTCGAAAAGAAGTGACCCATCGTAGGAGGGCCTTAATGTATCCCATATCTACGACAAGAAATGAAGCAAATATTTTCTGGAGGTGAAAATGATTTGACGACACAAGGTTCAGGAATGGCGGTCATGAAAAAATGAAGGTTGAAGGTATTGCAACGAATGAGGCATTAACTGGATTGTGGTTTCTCAATTGAATGAATTATCTTGAACATATCAATGACACTGAGATGGATTGGTATCATTAACTCCAACAGGTGGATGGTGTGGAAGACCAATGGTGATATGACTGGTGAATGGAATAACCCAACTCGACTTAATCATGGTGATGGAGTGAAAGTGTCATGTTCAAGAGCCACCTTCTACCATAAATTTCTTCAAGTTTTTTCCCTTTTTCCCCAGTCATTGCTGACTAGTACCTCTTTATTTTTGGCAAGCTTGAGGAGGATAACATATGCTTGTTCTATAATTTTCCCTTCGGGCAAACCTGTCACTATGTTTTAACGAGTATAGCAACATTGAAACTCATTCTTGTCTAGGTGGACAAGTTTTTCGCTATTGTTTTAACGAGTTTAATGACAAGGATAACTCAGTCTTTTTCTTGTTTATAGAGTTTGAAAAAGGATGAAAAGGAAACTCTGTCTCCTCTAGAATGGACGTGTTTGTCACTATTTTTTTAATGAGTTTAATGACAAGGATAACTCGGTCCTTTTCATGTTTAGAGATTTTGAAAAGGGAAAAAAAGGAAACTCCAATAGTTTTTTTCATAGCATAATCCCTTAAGTCCGAAAAAGGATAAAATAATACAAAAGAGATGACTTTTTGATCACTTTAACGAGCCGAAAAAGACAAGCACTTGAATTTTTTGGTGAGATAATCCCTCAGGTCCAAAAATGATCAAAATGTACAGGAGGGATGGCACTTCTAATCACTTTAACCAATGGGAAAGTCCAATTTCTTGACAATCTTTTCATATTTAACAAGTCTGAAAAGAGTTTAAAGGAGACTTATTTTTGAGGAACAAGTGGTGTCTAAGGTAGGAAACCGGTTCCAGGTAAGCTTGGAACTTCTCAAAGTATGGTCGTTTCTGGGAAGAGGTTGGCTAACAAGACCACTCATCATAGTTGTTCCTCAAAATGGTAAACAACCAAGTGGAAGCATATGATCGGCCAAAAGAATGGAGGTGATGGGAGGTACACGACCAAGGCTCAAAAGGCTGATAGCATGGCAATCACAAGGTTTATTTACTGAAGGTGGGTTCATTTTTTAACAAGCTTGAACCTAGGGGAAACTATGCTCGGTGGTGGGTTTATTTTTTAATGAGCTTAAACCATGGGGGAACTATGCTCGGTGTCAATTTCATTTTTACACAAGCTTGAAATGACAAAATTGTGCTTGAATCGGTGGTCAAAGATGTTTAATTCACTGTTTAGCACATTAGATTCTTTCTTCGGTTGTTCAACCTGCTCAATCACTCCATAAAATTGATTAGAAATACATATATATGTATGAAAAATGAACTAAAACTAACATTTTACTTGAAGTACGTGAATAGTAAATATAAAAAGTAGTTTTACCTTTCACTTTCATCATTTCATTTCAAATTTGGGATTTTGGAGCTCTGGAGCAATTTTCCCCCTCAAATTTCACCAGCTAATTTCGGGAGATCTAGTGGACTATTCTCCACATTGTTAAGACTAGGTAGGAGCTAACCTTGAGCTCTTCATTTTCATTCCATCTTTTCTTGATTCTGAGCTAGTTGTTCCACTTTTTTAGGCCCCTAGGGTTTGAAGAATTCGTTCCCCAACCATCGCACCTAGCCTATATCGAAAGGTGTAATGCATATTGAGTTGTACACTGGCCAGTCAGTATGCATCGCTCCTTGCTCAAAGGCAGGGTGCGATGGGCACAAAAGGGCATCTTTACACAATGATTTTCATCAAATTTTTGCCTTTTTTGCTCAAATTTGGATCCTAACTCATCTTTTGTCTGCATTTCAGATATTTATTGGATCAATATGGTTGTCACATGGTGCGAGCGAGAACATGAAGAGGAGGACATGATTGCTTTGCATGACCAGGGTACAGTCGATGCATTGAGGAACTGTGGCTCACTGAAGTTCTTTCACATATTGAGCATGAGGCAACATATCAGCTTGTTGCAATATTTTCTTGATGCTTGGGATCCGATTGACCAGGTATTCCAAATTAGAGGTAAATATATTCCATTGGCAGTCGAGGACATTTACTTTCTGATGGGGTTGTTGAGGCGTGGTGCCCCTCTTTCACTATCACGATTCACTCATGGAGGTGAATCCATGAAATACTATATTCGTCAGTTCTACAGAGATGGATCTCAGCCCAGTAGAGATGGCAAGATCAATATCCGGGATGTCACTGAGCGGCCCTTGAGGACCATTTTATTTACCTTCGCTAGATTGGCTAGTAGCACAGCCCTTCATTTGGTGAACATATCTTACATGCAGTATGCCTTGGAATGCCTGGAACTGAAGGTGTTCAACAGGTGTGAGGCGATACTTCCTGTCATAAAAGAACAACTCTCCAAAGTAAAGAATGGAAGGACCAAGAATTTTCGCTACGGATCCCTATTGACTGCTTTTTCTTTGGAGAGGATTCCACTGATGTAGCCTTAGAACATTTCACTGGGATTGCCAGCACCGAGGAAACCACAGATGCAGAGATGGGTTGATCTTATGGCCAGACATGTCGGTTAGTCACAAATTTCCTTCTCTGATGCATTTTTTGGGTGGTTCCATCATCAGGAGATGGTATTCGCAGAGTATCCATGCGTCGGGATGGATTTCCGAGGCGACCCGAATTTGGCATTACCAGCTGGCGAGCAATGGAGTGCTATAGGTAAAATGATTTGACCACATCTTTGTTTATTAGTTTTATAATGTTTTTGTGTTTTTTTAATATTACCAAGACTAATCAAACTTTTATGTGTGTGCAGATATTGGACCAGTGCGACCAGTGGCACGCCCAAGGTGGTAAATGACGCTCCAACAGGGGAGGCTGTAAGGAGGGTCGTCCTTTGTGATTTGGACATATCGGAGACCCTGGCAGTGTTGCAGAATCAGATCAAGGGCCTCACTCTTGGCATTCAAGATGTCAGGACTGATGAGTTACCTTTGAGGTTACAACGCCATACTACTGGCGTGTCGAGTCATTGGACTAGGCTCTTTCGTATGATCACATAGGCGATGACATGTTATCATAAACACCACTAGTCTAGGATGCTTTTCTGCATTCATTTTTGAGTTTCTTGGTCAGATGACCGATTTGTCTTAAACACAAAACATTTTGCAAAAACTATAAATAGTTATATATTTTTGATTTTCAAAGTTTTATTTTGGTTAAGTTATGCAATCCTGAATCACGAAAATGTGGATGAAAAATGCTTTCTTTACAAATGTTGCAAATGTCTATCTAACAAATAGTTTGCTAATGAATTAGTCAATGTGTTTAAGTTTCTAGAAATGTGTTGATATTGAATGGAATCAAAATGTCTTTCCAAAATCCTGACTCTTAGGAACATGCAATAAATAGCTGGGTACCGAACGGAATAAACGCCAGTAAGTTGTAGAATGATGAGTTACGATTCTATCCTGACAATGAGTCGGCGTATGCCATGCGAAATGGCATCAGAGAGAAGTTCAATCAACGTGCTATATGCAACGATGTTGTTCGTCGATTGACAATTACATATCCCCCTGAAACTCACTAACTTGCCGCTTGGAGCGAAAAGGGACCAGGCTGCAGAAGGTAGGTTCTGCGTACTACGACTAGCTCCGTCAGCATACCCAATAAATGGTTCCAAAAAGCCTAACATCCACAACAAATGTGAAGTGGATTACCTAACCAAAATGAAAACTCTAAAAGAAAAATAAAACATGTAATAAAAGCATATATACAATGAGTTTACCGTTTAAGATACAACCTGTTTCAGGGCTGCGAAAGTGGAATCCCATCATAATCGACCAGCTCGTAGGCTTCTTTTGTCAATAATCATTTAACAATGTGGGGGCCCATCCATAAGGGTTTGAATTTACCTACTCCTAATTTGTCAGAGTCTTGATTGTAAAGCAAGACCAGGTCACCTTCTGAGAAGACATGGGGCTTGATATTTTTTCATATTGCACCTTGACACGTTTCTTATGTGCTTCATTAGCCAGTGTGGTGTCACGAAGGGTTTCATCCAAGTGGACTAGTTCCAAGAAATTAGCCTCTTCTTCTGAAGTTTTAGTAAGCAGATCGATTGCAAGCTTGACGGACGAGCTTTTGCACTGAATTGGTAAGACAACTCCCAAACCATACACCAATTGAAAGGGTGTAAATCCATTTGCATTTCTCACCAAAGTCCTATATGCCCACAAAGCTGAGTACAGGATTAAATGCCAATTCCGTTTGTGGACTCCAATAATTCTATGTAGCATGTGCTTAAGGACTTTTTTGATTGCCTTAACCTATTCGTTAGCCTGCGGGTAATATGGAGTAGAAATATCGTGGGAAAGTCCTAATTTGGCAGTCAATTTGATCATCATGTGATTGCAAAAATGCGACCCGTGATCTGTGATTATAGCCTGTGGTACACCAAGTCTAGAAACTACATGGTTAAAAAAGAAAAGAGCAGCCATTTCATCACTGTTGTAGGCATCGCCTCAGCCCATTTTGTAAAATAGTTGACAACGACTATAATATACCCATGCCCCCTAGCCGAGGTGGGGTTACATGTCATGAAATCAATGCCCCATTTAGTGAATGGCCCAACAACAAATACTGGATGTAGTGGTGCAGGTGGTAATCTAGTTTTGCAATCAAAAATCTGACTAGCATGGCAACTTCTGATTGAAATTACACAATCTTTGAATATAGTGGGCCAGAAGTAACTAGCTCGTAAGATATTTTGTGCAGTAGCATAACCAGATAGATGCCCCCCGCAAGTACTTGAATGACAATCATTCAAAACTTTTTCAACCTACTCATGCGTGAGGCACCTTCGTAGAACTGTATCGACACCATGACAGTAAAGTGTATCACCAATGAACAGGTAATCCTTGGCTTGGTATCGAGTACATCGTTTTTCAAAGTGAGAGGTGTTAGGCCTAAAAGTTTGGGTTTGGAGATAGACTAGTATATCTCCATACCACGGATTGCTTGACGATATCAGAAACAGAGTCTCATCCACGATTGTTGCTTTGGATGTTAAATTCTTGGATGACGAGGGAAGGTCACAAAGTAACTCTGCAAAGATGAGATATTTCTTTGATTTGGATTTGGTGAATTCTAGATCAAACTCTTGCAAAATGGCTATCCATTTGGAATATTTTCCTCCTAGTATTTGACGTGAAAGAATGTAGGTCATAGGGTTGCAATCTGACACAATGGTAGTCTTGCGAAAGAGAACATAATGTCAAAATCTCTGCACTGCTTGAATGGTTGCTAAAGCCAACTTTTCAACATAAGATTACTTGCTTTCTGTATCATTAAGATTGTGACTTAAATAATATATAGGATGTTCTATTCCATCAACTTCTTGCACTAAAACCATGGCGATGGTTGTATCTATAGTAGCAAGATATAGGTTAAAGTATTTTTGATAGTCAGGAGCATACATTAATGATGCTTTTATCAGGGAATCTTTTAAAGCATCAAAGGAAGCTTGCGCAACCTGACCCGAGTGGAAGGGTACTCCTTTTTTCAAAAGACGTGTATAACCTTTAGCGAATTCAGCATAATGTGGAATGAACCTTTTAGAAAGTTAGCTTTCCCTTGGAGTCTCTAGATCTGAAGTAAATTTGAAGGTGTAGGCATGTCAAGGACTGCCTGAACCTTAAATGGGTCGAGTCAAATTTTGTCATTAGAAACTAAAAAACCAAGTAATCGACCAGAACCAACACAAAACACACACTTATGCGAATTGAGTTGCATCTTGTTGCAGATGATCAGTCCACTTTCGCGAATGATCTGGTAGATCATTGAGATATGGTTGAACAATGTGCTTGATGTCATGGAAGGCATAGTTCATTGCCCTCTGAAAAATTTTCCCTTCGTTCTTCAAACCGAAAGGTAGTTTACGATATGCGAATGTGCCCCAGGGACATATAAATGTAGTCTTCGATTGGTCCTGTCGGCGGATATTGATTTGATTGTATTCAGAAAATCCATCCACAAATGAAAAGATTTCGAATCTGAAACATTCATCAATTATCTGATCGATGAAGGGTGTAGGGTAGTTGTCTTTTGGACACGCTTGATTTACATCACTATAATCAATGCACACTCTAATTATTTCTTGTTTTTTCATTACAGGAACAATATTCGATACCCAATCAGTGAGAGGAACAGGGTAAATGAAACCAACATGCAAAAGGTTTTCAACTTCTGCTTTAATAGCAATGTCTTTCTTCGGATGGATAGGTTGAAGCCATTGTCATACTGGTTTGACATCTGGATACATATTGATTTCATGTTCAACGATTCTCGAGTCAATGCTTGGCATTTCTTCATACGACCATGAAAAGACATCTCTGAATTTGTGAAAGAGAGCACAGTGAATTTCTAGTTCTAATGGAGAACAAGATTTGCCAATGTGAATATTCTCTACAACATTAGGTTTGGTCGAGATATTAATGGCGATTTTTTCTTCAATATTGGACAGATTTCACTTGGAATCCATTGTATTTATAGTATTTGATAAAAAATCAAAAAATAAAGGATGGTTAAGGTCGCTTGAATAATCTTCATTGTTATCTTGAAGGTGGGAATGATGGTGGTAATCTTCCCATGATGTCTCTCCTATCATCATTGATTGGATGATTCCTTCGTCTGTAGAATGTATACGAGACCAAGGATCGGAAGAGGTACCATACTCTAGAGACCTATCTATCCAAACACTCATTGAGTGCTCATTTGGGTTCACTGCCCAGGCCTAGAAAATTTATTGCTACAAAGATTCTATGAGGCTTTGGGGAAATACCTCACTGTGATCCACACTATCAAAGTTCTCTTAATCTTAAATGATGTAGAAGATATAATATGACAAGTTTCCACTGTGGCCACTTCCGCGAGACCAGTTGGAGGCAGGAGGGAAAAAGTACCCATTAAGGAAGGGTCTTTTAGGAGACCTACTCTGACATTTTGAAGTGATTGAGAACTTCCATGGATCAAAGGCTAGTTTATCAACGATTGTAATTCCTCCTTGGAAGAGAAATGCAATCTTTCTAAAATATGTATACACAACGGTAGCCATAGCATAAATCTAGGGCCTTCCTAGTAAGATATTGTAATCAAGGTTTCCATCAATGACCTCGACTTCAATTTCTACTGTTTTTCCCCCTAGTTCAACTTGTAAATTACTTAAAATCCCATATGGAGTGAATTTTCTTCCATCGAACGCTTTTAATTCCGTTGATGATCGCAACAAGGGTGGTGAACCAAGAGTTTTCCAGCAACTCATTGACATAATACAAGTAGATGCCTCCTAATCAATGATTGTTTGGTGAATAGTTTTATTGAGGGCTTTTAACTGTATAAGGAAAGCGAGTTGGGCCAGTAATTGAGGCGTAAACCCTTTATGATTGAAGGCCACAAGATTGGAATCCACTGGATCAATCCCACCTATTGCTGATAACAAAGCCTGCTTTTGGGAGGGGCAATTCTGCAGTACCTCAAGTGTCGACATAGCAGATGGCGATTGAGCCAGATCCTCCACTATATTATAATTCTGTGTAGCTCGAGCACAAGTATTAAATGTCGATTTATGTATGACTCCCTTTTGTGGCTTTATAGTTAATTCAGGAATAAGGGGTGGAACAACTTCTTGCAAAGTCGTTGTCACACCACTAGGTTGATCTGTACCCTGGTTGTTTGACAATGACAAATTCCTGTAATATTTGTTCCTTGTCAATATCAAAGCATCATTTTGTTGTTTTGAGATGGATAGCATAAGCACTTGGAATGTGGAAACATGATCGATAACAACCAGATTAGTTTTTGGGTTCGGAAACTGATCAATCAACACCGCTGAGGTAGTTGAAGTCTTTAAAAATTTCGTAAGCTCAGCTCGATATGGACAATCCTTCATATAATGATCCTTGTTACATATGTAACATGGATAATGAGGAGGTTTCTTTGGCCTAGTAGGGTTCTCAGAAGATTTTTCAGGAGTCGAATCCTCCTGTTTCTTCTTATTATTTTTCCCTTTTAACTTGCCCCAAGGTTGCTTTGGATTCTTGCCCTTGTCAGATGACATGGCATTAATCTCTGAGGCAAGATGTTTGTCATTAGCATTTTGACTAGAAACAACAAGATCTTTACCAGATGGAGCCCTTGCAGTTTGCGTGCTTGAGGCACCGATCACACCATCACCAGCATGAGAGTCCCTATTCGATTTAGTAGGAGGGAACGGAATATTCTAGTATAGGAGCGTCAGGAAGTTTGCCATAGAGTGTGCTAGACTGAGTATAGATCAAGTCTAAATATTGGGCATGAGCAATGACTTGCTCTTCAGTGACAACTCCTCCTTTCTCCACGTCCTCAGTGATAGATGGCAATAAGGACTTAATAAACCACTAAGCTAAAAGCTGATCAGTAACATACATTTTTACCATTCGATGACGACGTCGCCACTCATGAATATGATCAGATATGTGAGTGGTCGTTTTCTGTTTAAATTTGGTAAGGAGTTCTATCCCTATTTCATACCTTATGGGTAACTGAAAGTGGGTTAGAAAAGTAGTGGCAAGGGAGATGAAATTGTCAAACGAAGCTCTAGGCAATTCGATATACCATTTCATTTCCAGACCAGTTAGAGTTCTCTAAAAAAGGTGAAGCCTAATCGAATCATCATTCATGGTGTTAAATGAGCACCACAAATGAAAAGGCATTAGGTGATTCGATGGATATTCACCTGGATTTCCATTGAATTTAGGAATATCGGAGGGAAGTTTATGAGGAATCGCTGGCCACCAAGGGGCGTATGCAATTAGATCATTTGTTAGCCGGTTCAAATCTGGCAATTCTAAAGTTTCTATGAAAGACAACTGTTGATTCAGGTTAGGTGAGGCATACTTAGGATAAGATGGAATCACCTGAACAGTAGCTCTTTGCATACTCGCATAATGTATTTGATGTTGGTAACTTTGATAAGGTTGTTGGACATAACCAGTATAGTGTGGTTGTTGATAACCATTTTGAAAATGTGCCTGTCCCTTACCTACAAAGCCTTGTTGCTCAGGTCCTCGGTAGGTTTGCTATTGACCAAGCCCAAACCGAGGTTGGGTTTGCTGGAATTACAGTTGTTGGTATTGTACCAACCATGGTTGTTGGACCATTTGCTATTGCCCAATACTAGAAGATTGACCAAGATGCGGAGTGATAATACCAATTTGAGCCTGAGTTGTTCCAGGTAAGGAAGCACTAACCTAAGATTGTGATTGAGTCGTAGAGACAAGAGGCTGTTGTATTGCAACTTGAGAGACTTGAGGTTGAGACACAATATGCATAGCTTGTACTTGTGACACGGTCAAAATAGCAGGTGTAGTGGGAATATTCGACACAGGTTGGATAGGTTGCATTGAATATCCAACCCTTGGTTGTTGTGGCAGTATTGACACCCAACTACTGGATGTAATTCTAGTTTGACCTGAATTTTTGTTGTAAACTCTCATATGGTGGTTCACCAGGAGGGAACAATGAAAAAGCATATTGCCCTCCATATGGCGGCAGTCCAGTGTTCAAAGGATATATCGGTCTTTGAAGATTGGTTTGCCCAAATTGATATTGGCATGCAGGATCAATTTGTTGAGTTTTAACATAAGAAATACCAGATGTGATTCTGGATGAATAAATAGGAGCAGACCATGTTGCTGAAGCAGCCTCTAAGTGGACTCTCGCTAGTGTTTGATAACTAGTTGGAACAGATGGTATACTAGCAAACATTGTAGGAATGTTAGCAGGAAGCTCTGTCGTAGCTGTATCAGATGGCACAGTCCTGGATGTTGATGGTTTCTCAGACATGTTTAATCTATCCAGAAGATTTCCTAGCGATTCGACAAGAACTTGTGATGAAGGATGATTAAAAGAACCAAACTCAGAAGTAGAAGGATACAAATGAATTCCAGTTACAAAATGTAATGGGGTATTGGACGAAGGATCTTCTACTATCTCCTCTATAGCAATAAAACCAGGTGGAGGAGGTAGACCGTCAAGTCCTTAAAAGATTTCTGGAGCCAAAGAAGGTATAGCTTCTGCAATGATAGATAATGGAGGGGTGACACCTTCTGAATTCTGAAACTCAACTTCCAAATGTTCAGGTAAGTGAACTTCAGTCTCTCGATCAACTCTAGATGGAGGTGTTTCAGGTATATAAGTGTCTACAGTTACACTAGGATCAGTTCTAATGTCCTCTTGTAACTGCGGAACTTCCTCTCTATAGGTAGATGTACCAGAAATGATCGGAGTAACTGTAGTCACTTATGGTGTTGAAACAAAAGTTTCAAATAAACCAGATGAATTGGACTCAGTTAAACAAGACTATTTTTCCTGGAATGGCTTTGTTTCCGGAGTCAAAGACGGTTGACTCACTAGTCTCTGCGAATAACGAGGTTTTGATTGACTTTCTTCCACGATTGTGGATTACTTGATCAACTCAAAAATTAAGGAGAAAAAGATATTATTCCGAATTCAATTAATTTTAATGATGCTTTGACACAACTTTTCTTTTTCAGTTTTTAAGAGTCGAGAAAAAGCTAAAGATGACTCTAGTCCCCTTCGATTTTTAATGAGCCTGAAGTGGCAAGTGCTTAGATGGACCTTTTCTTTTAAAGAGTCGAAAAGGAATGAAAGTGACTACTCTGGAAATCTAGACAGAGGGATTACCAAACCAATCGCAAAACTGCAATATATACCTTGGTGATATATTAAAGAGAAATTACGAAGGACTTATGTATGACAATCAATCTTCCTGAATGCTGTGTTCAGTGCATTGCGATCAATAGGGCGGCAGACATGGCTTCTTGTGGATAAAGGATATAAGCCTATTTTGGTATCCCAATATATACTCAATAGTACGGGGAGCACAAGTTCATGTTAGCACTTGTCGTATCAAGGAGGAGGAATCACCAAATCTTCGATGAAAATGATAGTTACTAGTTTTTACGATGCCGGAACACGTCTCTAGCCTAGACCTCTAGATGTGTTGCGTTAAGTTCCAAAGAATTGTTAGGTTCATTGAGATTTATTTTAGAGTTAATCTTGTTTAAAGTTTTCCTTTCAATGGTTCACCATGTGATGTTGATTTGAAGTTCCTAAAATTGCAATCTACAATGATAAACAATCGTTGTTTATTTTGAGCAATGAAAATCTTAGCTACTAGGGAAAGAAAATTATGATTCTTTCAAACAAAGAGCAAAGAGCACACACTAATGCACTTTCCTAAATCATTTTTCGCACACAAACTAAATGCAAATGCAAATGCATGTATTTGTTTTTCATTCTCCTTAATGTGAAAAATGCCAAAAAGGAAAAACAAATGTAGCAAAGATCTGAAATATTTATTTCAAAATGACATTTCAACAATCTCTTTTTCAAAAATAGATAGGAAGACTAAACGACACTTTTCAATTTCAAATAGAAAATTCTTTTCGATAGTTTGAATATCAACAAATCAAATCGAATACATGACAAAAAGTTCAATCAACTATCCAAGGAAGGAAGAATCCATGACACTTCTCTTTTTGACACAAAATGATAGTTACGACACTTTTTGTACCAAAGCAACAGATCGATTTAAGCAACTTTTCGACAAAGGATTGTAAATGATGGAAAACTATATAAAAATATTTATTGATCCTAATCAATGGAGGCTGATCTATGTGATGCAAGCAAGCTTTAGTAATGACGCACTATTCATAAGCAGCAAAAACAACTAAACAAAATTGAAAACAAGGACAGAAATAGGTTCAGTCAGTCATCGCACCTGGGCTTCACAGAAACAGGGATGCATCGCACCTACTACACTTGGGAAGTGTGATGCATATTGGTTTATAGTGACAGACAGTGCGATGGGCCAGGGAACGCAACTGAAATGGGTTTTGGCTCAAATTTGCGGCTAAGTTCAGTGTGTTAAGTTGAGCTATTATGGACAGTAAAGAACAAAGTACAGGGGAAATTCTTGAGAGGTTACTGAGCTACCAAAAGGGCATCTAGAATTCTTGTAAGTCAAACGTTTAATTCATAAACTAAACCAGAGATTGACTAAAGCAACATTCATCTACTATGCAATTGCAAAGCAAGAGCAGTTCGAAGGCTACCTGGCTGACTTCAGGCTCTGTCTATAGTTTATAAAACAAAAAATAACAACAGACAAACATCTATTCTATCCCCAACGGAGTCACCATTTTGTTTCTAGGAAAACTAGTGTCTTTTCGATCGACTAGCCCTTTGGGTTTGGTAGCTACCCTAGAAACAATAGTTTAAAGCAATTCATGATTTCTTCTATGTATAATAGATAAGAGAAAGACAAATGGGACCAACCTGGAACTTCCGCTAATCCCTTGCTTGATCTCTCTTCCCCTTGACAGAGCTTGCAACTCCTCTCCGTACTTATCCCACTTGGAGAGTACCTGTAGAAATACAGTAACAGAGAACCGTCAAAACATCTTGATCTATTATAACATAATCATTACAAAATCACATATATAATGAACATACAATGGCATTCACAAATGATAACATTCACAAATACACAATTATATGGAAGAAAACTTGAAGAACTTTATTAAATAGAAGGGAGAATTACAACCCAATTGTCTGATCTAGCATCATCCTCCCAGCATCAATCCCTCTTCACCTCATGAAATAGCAAGATCACACCAACAATACAATGCTCTTTTTCAAATGCAGACTATTAGCACTTCCTTGCAATTCACAACATTCCAGCCTCTAGATCTCTTAGATGAGGGATCCATTTATAGATGTGTGCAAGGGTGTGAGTCATCTCTAGGGTTTTGATTAGTGTCATTCCACTTGTTGCATTTGGTTCCACTTGGAGATTTCTTGGATCTCTTACTCATCCCTGGGCGAATTTAGAGAGGCAAGTGTCATAGGAGAAGTTTCTAGAAGATCCCATGAGCATCCAATTAGCAAATTGTCTCAGACATTTGTCCATCCTCTCCCATCACACCCTATAGAAGGCCAAATCAGTATGCATCGCACCTGAGTAGTGTGCCACTCAGTATGCATCGCACCTGGCCAATGTAGCAGTTAGTATGGTCTAGTTTAGGCCATTTCTAGATGGTTTTTTAGGTCGAAATTTTGGGGAATGATGTAATCAGATGACATTGTTCTTTTAGTGTATGAAACAACTCTTTTTGGGGTTGAAGAGCCCTAGTTTGTCGACATATAATATTGGGGTTGAAGTGCCCAAATATGTCTATAACAGAGGGATTTTCAACCTTGGGTCAGCGGAAGTTTCTTGGTACAACAGGAAATAGAGGTCGGTTGCACTCAGCTCGGTAGAGGCAGAATACATGGCTACAAGTCAGGCAACATGTGAGGCCATCTGGATGCAGAAAATCCTAGTTGGTTTGTTTGATCAGAGGATGGATCCAACTGTTAGCTATTGTGATAATCAGAGTTGTATCAAACTCTCTGAGAATCTAGTATTTCATGATAGGTTCAATCACATCGACATCTGGTATCATCATCTTAGATACTGTGTAGAGAGGAGGATCATGTTGCTACAATATATTTCGACAGGGGAGCAAGATGCTGACATTTTGACAAAGACATTGTCAAAATGTAAATTCAAGTTCCATAGAGACAGGATCGGGGTGGCAGATAATCCCTTTCTTGTTGAGAGGGAGTGTTGAAATGTGGCAACAAGAATATTCCAATTTTAATTTGTCCTTGAATTAAAATTGTGAATTAAAATTTGAATTTAGTCTCACCCACTGCTTGGAATTAACTAATTAATTCATTATGGATTAATTAGTTGGAGAAATTCTAGTTAGAAGTATTTCTTAAGTCAATTAAGGATATTATCCCTTAATTAAGAAGATAAGATTGAGTTAGATTTGAGTTGTAATTAGTTAGCTCAGTTTCCTGAGTTAACTCTAGTTAAATTAGTTCCAAACTATTTTAGGAACTAATTGTGAGTTATCAGTCAGTTGATGCATGCATGCACTCAACTAGTGTACTCCAGATAACTGAAGATTCCCTCATCAAAAACTCATGCATGTCTATTCTGGGAAGACCCAATTGAGCTAAATGTCAAGGACAATGTACTATTAGTTTCATGTTTTCTCCTATAAAGGAAACTCATGCGTGCAGAAGGATTAAATGCACAGGAGGATTGCACAATTCTAACAAGGTGTGAGGTCAGTGTTCCACTTGGTTGAGAGTCTTCCACTTGGTAACAGGAGGATCACTAAGGAGAAACTGCGCAAGGAAATAGGAGCTTGGAGGGTAGAGGAGAAGGCTTGTGTGAAGCCAAGTTTGCCTATGAGCATCCAGGAGGATTGTACTAAGAGCTGGCTAGCTGTTAGAGTTAAGGCTTTGTATAATTCCTATGTATTTCCACCTTGTATGATAATACAGATAGTGGGGTTTTTAGCTAAGGCTTTCCCCTAAGTATTTTCTGTGTTTCATGTGTATTGATTCTTCTTCTTATGGTTATATGTGTTCAGCTCTAATTTAGCTCGATCTTTAAGCTTCCGCAAATTGATAGTAGAAGTAGATTATAGTATTTTTCTTTGGTATATTGCATTATCAAGTTAATCTATAGTCATATTTTCTACATGATCTTAGAGGTAGATTTTTAGAGAATTTGCAGAATCTCTAAAATTGGACACAAAATACACACTTGTTCAGATTTTATCTTATATTGTAATGCTAACAACATAGGAAAATTACCCTAAGATGCATTGGGTGATCCTCACGATGTTGGGAGTGGGAAGGTAAATCATCCAAATAAGGTTGTATTATGTGCTTGATATCATAGAAGGCATAATTCATAGCCCTCTGGAAAGTTGCACCAACATTCTTCAAACCAAAAGGAATTTTATGATAGGAAAACGTGCCCCATGGACAAATAAATGCAATATTATGTTGGTCTGATGCGAGTATGTTTATTTGGTTGTAATTGGAAAAACTCTTCATAAATGTTTTTTTTTTACTTCCAACACAGTCATCAACAATTTGGTTGATGAATGGTGTTGGGTAGTTGTCTTTGGGACAAGCACGGTTAATGTCATTATAGTTAATGCATACTCAAATTGTTCCTTGTTTCTTCATCACATGGGCTATGTTTGAAACCCAATTAGTGAGAGGAAATAGGTAAATAAAACCAGCATGCAATTTTTTTTCAACTTCAACCTTGATCGCAATAACTTTGTTAGGCATTGTTGAACTAGCTTAGCATCCAAATAAGTTTTAATCTCATATACCATGATATTTAGATCAATACCTAGCATCTCTTCATATGTCCAAGTGAAAACATCACGAAATTCTTGAAAAAGGGCTTTATAAATCTTGATCTCATCGAGAGAATAAGACACACCAATATGAAAATTTTCGATAAATTCGGGTTTAATTGAAATATCGAGAGGGATGGTGTCTTCAATATTTGATAAGTTCTTATCCAAATAGATCTCATGAATGGATACAAAATTCTTAAATGTCTCATTAATTTTTGATTTCAGGCTTTTGTGATCCATGTCATTATCAAATAGAATTTTTAGGATAATCACATAGTTGATTTGGAGTCAACGTTTCAAACCATCTATTGTGATTCATCCTCAAGACAAGGATGAAAAACTAGATCTGAGATTAGGTATAAATAGCAAAGATGTCCCCATGTGCAAAAAGTAGCTGTTATAAATCTAGCTAAGTAAATAAATAATTTTAGTAATAAGAAGCACGTTACAGATTAGTAAGGTCAAAATAATATTAAAAATAAATTAGTTAGGATATTAAATATTAATAATATAAACATAATAGAATAATTAAAAAATAATTTAGTTAGGATAATAAATACTAATCTAAACATAATAGAATACTTAAAAAATAAATTTTATATATATAATAAAATAAAAGAAAAGAAAATAAATAAATAAATAATAAAAAGAAAAAAAATACATACATAATAAAAAAATTAAAAAAGAAAAAGAATATATATATATATATATATATATATATATATATATATATGAATGATAGGGTTAATAAAAATCAACCAACACACATAAAGATGGAAAATAAAAAGGAAACAAACATAATAATGAGAGAAACATAGAAGTCAAGAAGAAAGGCCAGGGCCCAATTCCTACTAAGGTCCAACCATTATCCCTATTGAGATTCCTTGGATGCTTTTCAATTTCAATGGCCTCACGTAACTTCCTTTGATGAAAGTGGTCAATCCTAGCAATGACCTAGGAGTAAACATCTCCAAGATTATTCTGAAGGGGTTAAGGTAATGAGGAACAATGATGATTACTGTTCCATGGTGCTTCGTCTGACATCATGATTTCCATGATGCTTTCGTTGGTAGAGAATGCACTAGTAAAAGGATCAGAAGATGAATCGAAATCTTGGGAATGATCAACCCAATTTATTGAGGAATTGATATCAAAATTCGTTGAACAGGCTAAATAAATTGCTTCATATTCAAGCTCAATGTGACTGAGTGGCATATGGTCACCAAATATATCCACATTAGAAATGTTAGGAACTATTTAGGGATCATATGGAATAGTACAAGAGGAAATCATATTAACAAAGGTAACCGAATTGGGAATGTCAGGAGGAGGAAGTGAAACGTTTACCATTAAGGAGGAATCCTTAAGCAATCCTACCCCAACATGTTGATAAGGTTGTGGGGATTCACCCACAAGTGGAATGCTTCTAGTTGTTCGATAATTACAAGAAAAAAAGGTAAGTTGATCGATGACTAGGATGCCCCCCTGGTGAGGGAAAGCAATCATCCTAAAATAGGTCGATACCACAACTTTCAAGGCATAAATCCATGTCCGACCTAGTAAGAGGTTATAACCCAAAGGTCCATATATGACTTCAACCTCCACGAATACTATTTTTCCAGCTAAGTTTACTTTCAATGAATTCAAAATCCCATAAGGCTTCAAACCTATTCCATCAAAATCCTTAAGAGTGGTGGGTGACTGCTTAAGCTGTGGATAGCCAATAGCTTTCCAACATGAAAGTGACATGATACAAGTCAAAGTACCTTCATCTACAATTGTTTGAGATATAGTTTTACTTCTAATTATAAATTTGATCATGAATGTCAATTGGCATGGAATTTTAGGAGTATGGTTCTCATGATTAAAGATGCTAAGATTTTAATATGAAGGATCTATCCCCACAATTGTTGCAAGTAAAGACCTCTTTTGGCTAGGACAGTTCGACTATAACTCAAGAATCGACATAGAAAAATAAGCTTGAGCTAAGTCCTCAACTATATTGTAATTTTTCGCATATCTCACATGAGGATTCAATGTTGATTTGAGAATAATGTCTTTAGGAGTTTTTTGATGGTTAATTTAGTCGGTATTACATTTGGAGAATGATCTAAGGAATATTGAGTGGAGTTGGAAGGTTGATCATTAGCCTTTCCAGTCGAAGGATTCGGGTTACGATAGTCTTTAGTCATTGTAGCCACATGAAATCATATTTATGTTTAATGGAAGATAACATCATTACCTAGGAGGGTGAAGCTTGATCTTGGGCAAACATACTTGTTATAGGCCATTTTGTCACATATGTTCAATAGGCCTACCAACTGGATCCATCAACATCCATGAACACCTTGTCATCATCCCTACACAAAGCCCTAAGCATGACTCTGTTGGGTCCCTATAATACTAGTGATTACCCCATTACTATTGTAGTTATACCCCTTATTAATATTTTTGTGCCCCTATTTCCCCCATATTGTTATTACATGGCCCCATAGAATCCCTCTATTGTTATTTTTGTGGCTTTATATTATTATTGTTAGGTCCGCTGGTTTATATTGTGACTCCTTAGACTCCTATATATAGAAAGGAGGTTTTGTCATTTGAATCAGCCAAGAATTGTTCATTTATGTAATGTAAAGGAGGTTTCCCCCTCGAAGAGGCTGAATTCTAAGGCGTTGATCTATCTTTTCTATCTTTTCTTGAGCGTGTTTCATAACATTTGGTATCAGAGATCTGGATTCTAGGGTTTCGCTGCTCCAAACAGGTCATCGTGGAATTTTCGCTATAAATTTTTTTTTGTTACATTTCAGAAGTCGCAAAAAAAACCCATTTGAGAAGAAATCGCGTTGAGCCTTGGGTCCTAATTTCAGAGATTTTCACTCGATATTTGCGGAGATATGATCTGAGGAAGTTGGTCTTTTTGCAGACTCTTGAATTACATTCCAAACAGGTGACCTGGGGAAAATCATCATAACTTTCTCTCTGGGGATTGGATTGAAATTTCATAAGAAGGTGCAGAAAGAGGATGGACTATAGTTTCGTGTATGCAGTTTTCAGATCCAAAGGTCAAAACAGTGACTCATGGCACGTCGTACAAGTTCGCTCTACTGAACTAGTCTATAATCAAGTTACTGTGGGAGATTTCGCATAACTCTTCCTTGGAGAACCAATTTGGGTCAGACTTGTGGAATTGGAAAGAGGACAAAAAGGGATACTACAGATCACAAATTCAGAACTAGATGATTGGAAAGTACAGAGATACATCAGAGGCAATATCAAGCTCCTACAAAGTGAAAAAAGGTGTGTAGATTTTCTTAAATTTTTGCTTAAGCTTGGTTTGAAAATTTATTTTGAAGGAATTCAAAGAGAATAATAGATAATTATTATCGGTAACTGATGCCCCGAGGAAAGAAAATGCAAACGCCTAGTAAGGAGCCTAGAAGCTCTAGCATGACTCATGAAGAAGAAGAAGAAATGCTATATGATATATAAAAATTACAAGAACGAGTGCAGCAAGTGTCACTTGCACAAAAAGCAATAGAATCTAAGATGGATGGTTTAAGGAAAGATTTAGAAGCTAATATGGATGGTTTAAAGAAATGTGTAGAAGCTAAAATTGATGGCATGGATGATAAGATGGAAGAATTGAAGATAAATATGAATAATGTGCTACAAGAAATGGTCAATAAGGGTGAAAGGGTACTAAAGGAAACTCATGATGAGAACAAAAGAAATGTTAATCATGATTCCATAGACTCTAATGTTGGATCGAAGACTCACCATATTCCAAAAATTGATATGAGGAAGTTTGATGGCAAGGATCCTGCCACATGTATATTACAGATGGAGCAGTTCTTCGATCTCAATAATGTGCAAAACACACAAAAGGTACGTATGGCAACTTTATATTTGGAACCAAATTAGTTTGTATGGTATCAATGGCTTTTCTCTCGTAAACAATTTATCACTTGGGCAATTTTTATGGAATAATTGGTAGCACATTATGAGGATACAAAAAGCAAAACTTTTTTTAGCCAATTGATAAGTCTTAAACAAAAGGGTTCAATAATGGAGCACATTGAGGAGTTCCAAATATTGAACATAAGGGTAAAAGATATTCCAGAGGAGCATAGGATTGGTGTGTTCATAGGGTCTTTAAAGGATAATATCCAACATGATGTTCTCCTTTGGGAACCTGGTTCATTAGAGAAGGCATCCAGGTTAGCAAGAAAAATGGAAAGCAAAATTATGGCAACCAGGAAGCATACCACTCACATCTATAAAGACGGAAGTGGTGTTGCCGCTAGTCTTCCACAACCTATAAGGTTGACACACAACAATTGGAAGAAAAAAGAGCAAAAGGGCTTTGTTACAGTTGTGATAGAAAATACACTAAAGGTCATAAGTGTGCTGAGAAGAAATTATTCTACAAAGATTGTGAAGAGGAAGAAGAAAAGGAGCAAGAAAGGTCAAAAGAAGAGGATATACTCAACAAAGCCTAGATGAAGAAGAAATAAATCCGACCATATCTTGTAATGCATTGGCAGGAATTACCACTCCTCAAAATATCAAGATAGGAGGACAAATCAAGAAGAAAAAGGTAATAGTGTTGATTGATTCAGGAAGCACCCACAATTTTATTCATTGTAGGGTAGAAAAAGAATTGAATTGCTTCCTATATCAAGCACCAAAGTGTCAAGTGATGATTGCAAATGGAGGAACAATAAATTGCTCTGGAAAGTGCCATAATATCAAGCTATCCATGGGAGAATATGTATTGACTAGCCCAATGCTTTCCATTCCAATGGGAGGTGCTAATGTTGTACTAGGAGTCCAATGCTACAATCCTTGGGTACAATAGATTTTAATTTTCAAGAACTTTTCATCAAATTTTCTACAGAAGGAAAGGAAGTTGAATTAAGGGGTATTGCAGGGAAACCAGGAAAGATAATAAAGCTCTAATGGTAGACAAAAGCTTCTAAAAAAGGAACAAAAAGGTGTAATTGCACAATTATGTTCGCTAGATGTTTCCACTTTGGAATCATCTATTTCTCCAGATCTCCAAATAGTCTTGGACAATCATTCCAAGGTATTGAGACTCCCAAAGGTCTCCCACCTATTCGTGATCATGATCATGCTATTCATCTGATTCCAGGAAGTGTTCCTCCAAACATCAGGCCGTACAGATATCCCTATGTCGAAAAGAGTGAAATTGAACGTATGGTTGCAGAAATGCTAGAGACTGGTATAATTCAACCGAGTCAAAGTTCTTTCTCTGCTCCAGTAGTATTGGTGCACAAGAAGGATGGATCATGGCGCATGTGTCCGGATTATAGGGAGCTCAACAAGCTCACTATTAAAGATAAGTTCCCCATTCCTTTCATTGATGAATTACTGGATGAATTGCATGGATCAATTTACTTCACCAAGTTGGATCTTCGTTCAAGGTATCATCAAATCAAAATGAAGATTGAAGACATTCCGAAACAGCATTTAGAACTCATGAGGGTCATTATGAATTTTTGGTCATGCCTTTTGGCCTTACCAATGCACCTTCAACATTTCAAAGTTTGATGAATTCAATTTTCAAAACATTCCTTAGAAAATTTGTGTTAGTATTTTTTGATGATATACTAATCTACAACAAGTCTTGGAAGGATCATGTTGAACATGTTGACAGGGTGCTACAACTATTGGAGGAGAAACAATTATATGCAAAAAGATCCAAATGTTTCTTTGGAGTCCACGAGGTGGAATATTTGGGTCATATTGTATCTCATGAAGGAGTTAAGGTAGACCCCAGCAAAATTAAAGCCATTAAGGAAGGGAAAATTCCCACATCCATAAAGCATCTGCGAGGATTTCTTGGGTTGATAGGGTATTATCGCAAGTTTGTTAAGAATTATGGGAGAATAGTAGCACCTCTAACAACATTATTGAAGAAAGA
>APFE031615863.1:628-27721 GCA_000404065.3 Pinus taeda
CAATATGCCTTCATTAATTTATTGATCATTAACTTATATATAATAATGAGCATGAAACAAGAAAAAACAGATAGTCACACCAAAGAACACCAGATATAAGGTGGAAACCTAATGTGGGTGAAAACCACCTGCTGCAATATGTCTCTATCTTCTTCAATTAGAAACTTCTTTTACAATGATTTTGTACTGGTGCAGTCCTTTACCAGTATGCAGGCTGCAACCTGCAGAGAGCTACAACTCTCTCTCGTTTTCCAGTCTCTCCTGGAAGGGAGCTACAACCCCCTACTTCTTTTCTTTCAAGGACCACTTTTCATAAATTTTCAAACTGGATCCAAGAGTATCAAATAATCATCAAGTACATGTAAATCATCCAAACTCCTTATACAATGAACCAATGAAACACCCAACTCTTCAGAATGCTGTAAACTGAAAGGAAGTACCAGAAATATAAACCCAGAATTCTGCTGCAATAAATAAAAGACAGTCAACAATTGTTCAAGATAAGACCGCAACTTCACCAATAGGGGCCTGCATATATCCGCAGCTCTTCTGAGACTGAACTACACAGATCCGCACTGGTTGTTCTTCTGCTCTGCGAACTTTTCTCCAGATCCGCACCTTTACTTTTGACTTTCTGCGTAGACCCGCACTGTGCGTTCTTCTCGCCTGCGTACCTCGCACTTCGTCCTTTTCTGTGCTGCGTGTGCCCCGCACTGTGCCCTCTACTATACTGCGTACCCCGCACTGCGGCTTTTACAGCACTGCGTACCCACGCACTGCGCCTTTGATTGCGCTGCGTACCCACGCACTGCGCCTTCGGATCGCCTGCGGACTTCTGATTAGGGCCAAATTTTTTAGTATACCAATGTGCCAATGTCAGTCAGATCCACATATCTGTTCATGCGCCCGAGAGATCACGACATGCCAATAGATTCACCTTAAGTTAAGTTCTCTCCTTGAATTAGATCTGGCTTTTAAAACCAATCACCTAAAATTTCAGATCTTAAGATATTCAATTTTCAAAGATGCTCAAACCAAGTGATCTCCTTCCCTATTTATAGACAAGCCCTTATTCACACCATGGGACAAAACCATCAATAACAAATACAAGGGATCCAAACCGGGGCTAAAATAGATCCTATACCACGGGCCAAAACCATAGCATCTGAAAAGGCGGGCAAAATACCATGAGCCAAACATAAGAAACCCCACGCGAGCACGCTTCATAGCCTTGAAGTGTGTGCACTGGGGTCCGCACCTTCTGAACAGGAAACCTGCGGGTATGACCGCACCTCCTGCATGGTGAACCTGCGGGTTTGCACCTTTTGAACTATTCACCTACGAGCCTCTTAATTTCCATCATTTTGAGAGCCTGAATAGATCATTGCCACTTGAGTGAGTTGCCATCAAGTACAACACCTGTATCATAGAGCCATACCAGAATCATAATGCCAACAGATTGCTGAGGTTGTGCTCTCTTCTCCTACATATTAGTTACTAATACAAGGTAGTCTTCTATCGCATGATCAAACTGAGAATAGTATAGGCACAACATGTGTGTTGGGTTTGTACACTCTTGTGTGTAGTGTCCTGGCACTCCTTAATTGTAACAAATAACTTTTCCCCAACCTCTACCGGGTCCTCCTCCTCCTCGTCCTCATCCGCGTCCTTGATATCCTCTGCGCATTCTCGTAGCGCCTTGATATGGAGGCTGAGTTTCTGTTTGAATTCGATACACAGGTGTTCTTTCCATCATCAACTCATAGCTATAGAAATTACGCTCCTCGTGACCCACCAATTTACAGAAGTTGTGGAAGAGTTGTTGCGGTGTCTGCACAAATTTCTATAGCAAGTGGAAATTGCTTGTTACATATTTTCCAACTACCTGATGGATAGCACACCACAACGCAGGCCCTGTACTTGGCCCTGCTTCAACTTCCAGTCTCATATGTATTAAACCTCCTCTTGCAACATAATTCGCGAAGATAGGGAAATGTTCTTTATCATGCCCCTGGATTTTACACTTCAAGCACCAAACTTCCTCATGCACCTTTGGCCGAACCACTCTATTCTTCTTTAGACTTTGAAACTCTAGGCAAAGATTTTACAACTCTGTGTGAATCTGTTGAACTCCCAAAGAAGCATCTTGAATTGGTGTCTCATGCAATCTCATCATAATTTCTAGGGCTTCCACCTGGGTGCCAATCATTTTTTGTGATAAAGTAACCTTTAGGTGAGGCAAGAGTGAAGCTACAAACCATTCGCGGTGTTTCCCATCCGTAAGATTCATATTACCTTCGCAGATCTGGCACTTCAATCTCTGATCCAGTTCCCAAGGTGTTCACCATGCCTCATCATGATTTCCTTGAA
This sequence comes from Pinus taeda, assembly GCA_000404065.3. NCBI lineage: Eukaryota > Viridiplantae > Streptophyta > Pinopsida > Pinales > Pinaceae > Pinus > Pinus taeda. Next base: position 2,999 of record APFE031615863.1, read on the forward strand.
TCTAGTGACTGCCTGTGATTCACACTTGGGTGTATTGAATTCTTTATTCAATGTGGTCTAAGTATCTGCCAATGAAGCCATTAGGTTATCGGTGCAGTACTTAATGTGACATGTTTGTGCATGATCCTGTAGAGCAGTAACCAACTGTGTCTTATTCATATGATCATCTATAATATTCTGGGTTGTCCATATGGCCTTCGCAATGAACCAAAACCGGTTCAGGTCGTCATTTCCCAAGCCCTTAAAAATGGGAAAATTCTTCGTATCCGACATGTTGAACAGTGGCGAAGGTGGTAGTTATGTGGGAAAAGGTGTATGTTGTGGAGGAAAACGCGGAGGTGGTGTGGATGGATGAGGTATTCATGGAAACCTTTGTCTTATTAACTGGACAACTCTCTCTATCAAAGCCTATGCTGCTCCCTCGTCATCACTTAGAGGAGGCTCAATCAATGGGCTATATTCAAGGCATATTCTTCCTCTATCTCTGACGAAATTTCCACTTCGCGTAGCTCCAAAAATCAAGGTAATGGAAAAACCATATTTTCACACAAGAGCATCATAATCAAAGCATTCAAAGATCTTAAATACTTACCTTGCGGTCCCTTGAAGAAGCGTTGCTCTGCTTCACTGTAGCTGATGGAGGTATCAATCGTGAATTCTGTCACAAATCATCCTATGATGCGATCAAGCTAGTGATCGATAGTGCGTGCAATCTTGTCTTCAGAGGCTTCCAATCTCTACACTAACTCCAAGGTCCACACTATTGGAACATCAAGCCTCCACTTTCCTTGGTCGTCTACAAATTTAGCGATCCACTCATATAGTTTGATCAGGAAGGAACATAAGAAAATTTCATGTATCTATGTGTATAGATATCTATCCAATCACTGTTCTTTTGTTAGTCATGGATTTCTTTTTACTTTCACCAAAAATTCATGGATCTTTCTATCCATCCACTCCTCAATTTCCTTCTTAGTTGGATTCTAGTGATGCGACATCACACAACTCTTTATGCAGATCTCGGTACCCGCAACAAAATCATTTTTTGGCCTAGTGCGTCCTGACCCAAGTTCAAAGTTATTTTCCCCAAACAAATCCCTATGCTACTGGCCCTTTTGGCATCAACCCATAGAGTGCGGATGAGGTCTCACCCAAAGCAGTATGTGGGGATGCTGGAACCAAGTTTTTGCATCCATAGATTAGTGTAATGTCATTTTATGCCCTAAACCTACCTTCACATAGATCGATAAGCCTTTAAGGCTTATCAATATAACTTCCTTTAACCAACCTCTAAACCTTCACGAAGGTCTATGACTACCTTTCCTTGACCTTAAATAGGTGAATCAACCACTTACGCGCCTTTGTGATTACTCCTAATTTCGTATTTACCCAAATTCGCTTAAGTGTTCGATAACTTTAACATGCAACAATATATTCTTCATGTAAATAACTACTATTACTTGCATTAATTTAACAATATAAATCATGTAAAGTCGTGCATTAAGAAAATATTAATTCATAAACCCATCATTAATCATAATGTAATACCGCATTCATTCATAACAGAAATAAATAGACAAACACAAGAATTTTTAGAATAATATCTTTATTAATACTTCAGTTCTACTTACAGACTCAAGACTTCCCTACGCACTCAGCCACGGATGCTAGTCTAGGCCTCTACACACACAGCTACAAAGTCTCTCTTCTACTTTAAGACTTATTCTCTTTTTCTTTTACTGACCCATTACATTCATCTTCCTTATTAAGTGTTATGCCTTAGACTATCTAAGACTCTCCTACTTATACAATCCCATGGTCCGCAAACCATGGGTAGATCTATAAAATCTTACACAACTTATATAAAAGAAGGGTAAAACCCTTTATGATAGTTTACTATATACGCACTCCTCGACCACAACTTGTGGAGACTTTACATTTTATACAACAAAACTTGGGCATTTTGCCCCACAACTTGGGCTTTTTCCCCAAAACTGACCCTAGGGGACGTTGTCCCAACACCTATTGATGAGCCTCATCATCACCCCCATACTAAAATTGTTGCTCATCCTATGAGTAAATTTGTCATCTATATCCATGTCCTTCATAGCCCTGGTGGCCTCCGTGACATCCCAAGCTTTTGTGGATGGTGTCTCTTCCTGAGGATAGAACCCTGCACTTTTCTTCTATCTCCTCTCACTGATTTATTTCCTCTTCTTCATTATAACCTTCTAGAAAACCTAACAAAAAAGGTGGACTAAGATTAATTCCAATCCAATTGACCTTCAGTTTTTGCATGGCCTTTTTATACATGGGTGTTCTCTTTAATGCATTCCTCAATCTCTCAAGAGAGTGATACTCCATGATCCTGAGACTGTGTGGTAGGTTATTCCATCTCCTTTGGCATGCTTGTTGGATCTTAGTCTTGAATAGTCTTAGAGTGTCCTCAAAATGGTATATGGCTTGTTCTTGGGTATCGAGTTATCTTTGTTCAAGTTTAGCATCATTGGAAATGATGTTGTGGTTAGTGATTACAACACTTGAATTTATTTTCTCTGCCTTGATGTAGAGGGGTTCCTTTTCCTCTTTTTCTACTATTCTATTCACCTCCTCAACCCTGGCTTCCTCATGAATCATCCATGATGCAAGGGCCATTAGCTACAAGTGTCCCAAATTTGCAATGGGGTCCCAAACATTCAAGTCTATTAAGGAAAGGTTGTGCAGGTAGAAATCAGATACTTTGGCCTTGTCTTCAAGGGTACCCTTGTCACACTAATCGATGAATTGCCTATAATCCTATAATGGCATGGTCCCATGTTGTGCCAATGTATTAAATTGGAATTGGATCCATTGGTCATTGAGATAATGTTCATAGGATTTGGGTGGCACTCTTCACTGAAGCACCTCCATGGAGAGGCTTACCATGATGGCCAATTGGGTCTCCTTTTCTTGCAATTTCCTCCTTAGCCAATTGTTTTCTACCTATAGTTGTGTTCTCATGGTGTATTCTCTATCTCTCAATTCACTCAACTTCTTACCCATCTCTAGGATTTTTTCTTCCGTCATACCCACATCTTCTACTTTCTTTGATTTAGCAATCTACATCGATTGATGTGTCCTTCCTCTATATTTTGAAGTACAAAGAAGAGAGGCATTGCAAATTTATGTGGGGTCACTCTCCCTCCTTCAATGAACTTGTAGTAGGAGCTCAAGTTGGGCTATGGACTAGGTTCTTGTAGCATTGTAAAATCTCCGTCAACTGTCTTTGGAGATGTTTCCCCCTCCTATACTTGTGGTGTTTCTTCTCTACCTCCTTTTTTCCCTTGCTGCTCTACCTGTAGAACTTTCTACCTTTCCTGTAGAACTGCCAATGTTTCTTGTAGCACTATTTGGGGATCCTATATCATGCCTTTTCATTTCTTTTGGAGTGCTATAGGTTCATTGGGCTACTTAGCTAAGGTTGATCTAGTGACATCCTTTCTGATATAAGTAATGGTAGCCTTTTTGGTTGCTTTTGGTCATGCTGATTTCTCAACCTTCATTCCCATGAATTCTAGCTCCTCATATTTACTTGGTGATTCTTCAATTATAATAGGATTTTTTGTGGGGGTTTGTGGTTTCCCCTGCTTAATCATATTTCTTATTATTGTTTTTAAATAGAGCGGAGCTTTTCTTTGCCTTTCCTTAGTTGATTTGATGGGTGTGCTCAAAGAAACTAAGCCAATAGTTGCCTCATTTTCAGTGTGTTCAAGGGAAAACCTTTCCTTATCTAGGGATGTCTCCTCCTCTTCAAGTGTAGTTGTCTTCTCAATTCTAATCTCTTTTTGTTGCTCGTCCTCTTCCTTTCTCTTTTCTTCTTCTTATTTTCCTTCTTCTTCTCCTTCTTCTCCTCTTCTTCTTATTCTTTTCCTATATTCTTCTCCTTCTTCTTCTTATTCTCCTTCTTCTTATTCTTCTTATTCTCCTTCCTCTTCCCCTTCTTCTTCTTCTTATTATTCTCCTTCTCCTTCTCCTTTTTCTTCCTCCTATTATTCTTCTCTTGAATATGGGTTCTTACCAAATGGAAGGACTTGAGTCTCCAAAATTGCTTTTTTGTCCATATCTCTAAATGTGGACCAGAGGACACAGACTCTTGATCTATTCAAAGCATCCTCTACTATCATCTTGATGAGACCATGGTATGCTAACTGTTGTTTCTTTCCCTCCTTCACCTTCTGGTTCATGCCTATGATTGACTATAGCAAAAAATAGGGCACACTTAATCTTTGGGTTATTGGCAACCTGGTTCGAAATCTCAATTCATGTAGCAACCTAAACTGATAGCTATAAACTTCACATAGTCTCCCTTAACAATAAATCTATTTAAGGATCTGGTAGGATACCTCACCCAAGGATAGGGAAGACTCTCCCTTCTGACCCTATTTTGTCTTCAATTGGTCTCTCATCACTGCTGAAGAAATTTTTCTTAGAAAAGGTGTTGTTGGCCTTATCTTCCATTCTCAAATTGACCCCTAGAGGAAGTGTTTTCACCCTACTGATCACCTCAGGATTGATGGTAATGGACAACTGCCTCGCCATAATGGTAGAACTTGTTCTTCCTTGAAGTTTTAGTGCCATGGAAAAATCATAAGTTAAATCATCATCATATCCCTTAAGAAAATCAAAGAAGCCTAACCAATGATGCCTCCTGATGATGTCTACCATAGGGGGATAAAGTTGAATTCTTAATGTATTTGTGGGCTTTCTCCTATTGAAACCCCCTCCCATTTTCTTCTCTGGTTTCAACTAAGTGAAAGAGGTTTTCTAGGATAGCTTCAGCATAAATTTTAGGATAGCTGAGAGCTAAACATTTTAGTGTATGACTATGATTACTACAACTCCTTATAGCCAACAAAAATTTCCTTTTATATCCCTAAATTCATTTTTTAATTCCCAATATGACTATAATTACTAAGAGAGTGCATAGTGTATTGGTTATGAAAATCATGGATATAGGTAAGATAAGCCACTTACTTCTCACTTTAATGCCTAGTATTATGGCAATTGAGGACCAAGTTGACCCTAGACACACCCTCGTATACTTCTTGTGGAATTTCATTGTTTCATGTAGCTTCCTATAGCCTTCTGTGATTCCTGTAGCTATTTCCTATACGATGGCCAGTTAGGGGTTCGACTTTTCAATGGATTTCCAAACTGGTCCCTATCTCCTTGATTTAGAAATGAGTGAAAAAATGCATTAAATTTTGGGGCGTTATTCTACCTATGGTTAGGACTCGGAGCATTATGTTGGCTAGAAGTGGTACAAGATTTCCTAATTTGAATCATTGGCCCACCATTGGTCATCATTCACTTACTCCTCTTAATCATCACCCACTCCCTCTTCACTGATATTGACCACCTTTCTAATTGATTCTTACTTATGTGACATCCTTATGTGGAATGCTGACTGAAAGATCACTTGTTGATCTCGAGCTAAGGGTGGCCAGGTTTATTGGCTACCTCCAGCTTATCAAAAAGACCTTTCTTCTACATTTACACATTTTTCATCATACTGTACCTAGGGAAGAGCTGAGTAAGTTACCATATCTAAGCCTACCTTTTGTTAATTAGTGCATTATGGAGTAGTTAAATTCTATGTTGCTGCTTAGAGAAGTGCTTGCTTGCTCTTTTTTGTGTTTTCCTTTTGGCTCATGTTTAGTTGATTGCTTGTCTTGTTCATGTGTGTAGGTGCTTGATATACTTTTGTTGTTGTTGATGTTATGGAGTCTTGATACGAAGAAAAAGCTTCTCATGGATGATGGCACTCTCCCTTACTCTGGTTAGGCAAAAAAACTAAGTTTCAAGTTATTTATAGTAGTGGCACAAGCTGCTACATGAGATCTTGTAGCTTCTACAGGAAATCATGTAGCATACCCTCTTTATTCCTTTTCAAATTATTTTTCTTTATAGGGATGGTGGAGAGTGGTGTAGGGGTTTGAGGATGATGGAAAATATCTTATGGAGTGGTGTAGGGGTTGGAGGATGATATTAAATCTCTTATGGAGTGGTGAAGGGTTGTGGCAATGGAGGACATGTCTCTTTTTTTTCCTTTTTTCTACATTTTCCTGTGTTTTTTTGATGAGACAACGCTAGGTATGGGTATGGTGATTTGAGTCAAGGATGCATAGGTGATAGTGTTATCGGGAAAACTAGATTCCATTCAGAGTTGCTAGTCCCACTAAGATGGGTAGCTATCTTAGAAACAAACAAACTAAAGTCACTTGTGTTTTCCTTTATGAGAAATAGATGAGAGAGAAGCAGAGATTACCAACCTCAGTCTTTCGCTTGGCTCCTTGCTTGTTTCCTCTCCCCTTTGATAGAGCTTTTCCACTCTTTCCTTAATTGTCCCACTTCAAAGAACACCTATAGAGTCAAAGTAGCATAATACCATCAAAGCATATAGATCTATAACCATAAAAATATAGGATCAGATATATATTAACCATACAAATGCATATATCAATACAAGATCTAGAGATATACAAGAATATGGAGGAAAACTAAAATATCTTTATTGATAGAAGTAGTAGAAGAGAGGATTACAACCCAACGCCATCCTCCCAACATGAAAGCCCTCTTCACCTCATGAAAAGCTAGATCACCCAACACTATGATGTTCCACAGAGAAACCAACTACACTTCCTTACAAGATACAAAATTCCAGCCTCCGGATCTCTAGGATGAGGGATCCATATATAGATATTTGCAGGTGGGTGAGTTAGCTTCCAGGAATTTGAATAGTTTCATTTCTCTGATAGTTCTTGGTTCCACTTGGAGATTTCATGATCTCTTACTCATCCCTGGGTGAATTCAGAGAGGCAAGTGTCAAACAAGCAGTTTCTAGAAGATTCTCTGGGTTTCCACCTAGCCAACTGCCTCTGCCAATTGTCTGCTCTCGCTCATCGCACCTTACAAAAGGGCTTTTCAGTATGCATCACACTTTCTACATGTAGTAGGTGAGATGCATCGCACCCTTAGCACTAAGCAGTCTATATGGTCCAGTTTTGACTAGTTATGAGTAGTTTTTAAGGGAGAACTTCTGGGAGATGATGTAATCAGCTGACCTTGTTCCTTTAGGGTATGGAACAACACTTTTAGGGGCTTAGAAGCCCTTGCTTTATGGACATATGAGATTGGGGTTGCAGTGCCCAAATATGTCTATAACAGTTGTTCCCTAAGGCATGAGGTCATAAATCTTTTGATGTCGAGTGAAATGCTTTATCATGAGGATCCGAGGTTTTTCGAACTGGAAGGTGACCTGTAATAAGATACAATACAATACATTATCTTCATAATATTTTATGATCTACTAAGGTGGGGCATTCCTGCTCAGCTTTATAAATTCATTTTCATGTACATAGGACAGACAACCATCTATGTGGCAGACTAATGATTCTGGTAGAGCCATCATCCCTTAGCTTGGATGATCATCTGTGCAACTATGATGTACATTTGATGTCTTTATTTTTCTGAATATATTGCAGCCCAGATGGATGAAACTAGATCCAGGGTCTTCAAACTCATTCAATCTTCGCCCGAAGCACAAGTCGATCCATGTGAAAGGATGTTCTGACGTCGAACATGGAAAGACATTGCCTGATTACTAGCCAATGATGTAAGCTGTTAACAAGTGCGAGAGGAATCACCGATAATGATAATGACCCTCAAGGTACGGCAGTGTAATTCACATGGTGTGAATACATGAGTCAATGTCGAACACCATGCAAAATCTCTCGGTCGAAGGCCATTGATGTAAACCTGTTGCCGGAAGTGAGAATCTTGCCATTGAGGCATGCAAGCTTCAAAGTACTGAAAGGGTTGTTCCTAAGTCAACTTCTTGGAGAATGAGCTGATGTCGACAAGAAGTGACCTGTCGTAGGAGGGCCTTAATGAATCCCACATCTATGACACGAAATGGAGCAAATGATTTTGTGGAGGTGAAATTGATCTGATGATACAAGGTTTAGGGTGGTGGTCATGAAAGAATGAAGCATGAAGGTATTGCAGTGGATGAGATGTAAGCTGGGTTGGTGAATTCTTTGAGCAACTTCTCTTGAACATATCGGCAACACTGATATGGATTGGTAGCGTTAACCACAAAAATGGATGGTATGGAGGACCAATGGTGATATGATCAGTGAATGGAATAACCCAACCCAACTCAATCATGGTGATGGAGTGAAAGTGTCATGTTCAAGAGTGACCTGCTACCAATAAACTTTCCTCAAGTTTTCTTCCCAATTTTTCCCCAATCATTGCTGACCAGTACCTCTTTATTTTTGTCAAGCTTGAAGAGGATAACATATTCTTGTTCTATAATTTGCCCTTCGGGCAAACCCGTCGCTATGTTTTAATGAGCCTAGAAATAGTGAAACTCGCTCTTGTCTGCATGGACAAGTTTGTCGCTATTGTTTTAACGAGTTTAACAACAAAGATAACTTGGACCTTTTCAATTTTAGAGAGTCCAAAAAGTGACAGAAAGGAAACTCCAGTAATCATTTTTCGTAATATAATCCCTTAAGTCCAAAAAAGTATAAAATAATATGAAAGGGATGACTTTTCGATAGTTTTAACAAGCCGAACAAGATAAGCGCTCGATATTTTTGTGTAATGATCCCTCAGATCCGAAAAAATTAAAATCTAGAGGAGGGATGGCACTTCCAATCACTTTAACGAGCTGGAGAGGCCAATTTCTTAGCAATCTTTTCATATTTTATGAATCAGATGAAAAGAGCTTAAAGGAGACTCGTTTTTTGAAGAAAGAGTGATGTTTTCGAATAACAGTTGGTTCTAGGTAAGGTTTGGAACTTTTTAATCATGGCAGTGTAAAGAAGATGGCTAATAGAATCACTCATCGTATTTGTTCCTCAAAAGGGGTAAACAATCAAATGGAGGCATATGATTGGCTAAAAAAGAGTGGAGGTGATGGTAAGAACATGACCAAGGCTCAAAAGCTGATGATTATGCAATCGTAGTGGTTATTTACTGAAGGATGGGTTCATTTTTTAATGAGCTTAAACTCTGGGGGAACATATGCTCATTTCTAGGTTTATTTTTTAACGAGCTTGAACTTTGCGTAAACCTGCTTGTTCCAATTGTATAATAAGGATGTCTCATCGATAGGTTCATTTTTTAGGGAGCTTGCCCCATTCGAAACTTTGCTCCACAACCTTTTTTTTATGCAAGCTAGGAACGAACAACCTATGAGTTTAAAGGGTTAAGAACCTACAAACTAAGAAAATAAATGGTTGCTTTTCACTTGCATGCAAAAAGGCTTGCATGCCCCCAGGTATAAAGAAGTAGAGTTTCAAGGTTACCATACAGAAGTTCTTGCATTAGCAAGATTGTTCCACCCGCGTAGCAAACAAAACACTTCCTTGGCTTTGTCCATCGAAATGGACAAAGGTGATTCCAGTTCCAATCACCTAACCTTTGATGAGGGAATCCTATTCCAGTTTAATCCCATTTTCCTAAATGGACAGGTGTGTCATACTAGTCATATATCCTCCGCGGAAACCTACCATATACCTAAAGTTTTCCTACCGAAGCAGACCAGGGTGCATGCCCCCTGGGTTTAGCCACAATCACTAAATCACTTGCGTTCATCATGTGGATTGACTAGAGATTGATGAGACATTCCTTGTGCAAAAAGACCAGTTAGGGATAGCATTTGAATAGTAGCTATGTTTGAACCGGGGAATGAAAGCTGCTCTACGAGTTGGACCACTCTGCCTTCATGCGGAAAACACATCGCTCGAAATAGTGAGGAAACAATAGCTCCCATGCTATAAATGTAGTCACACCCAAGGAGTAGATTGTAATCTAAAGGTCCTTGGACTACCATTACGTTCAGATAAACGGTTTTCCTTCTCAAAGTTATAGGCAAACTTGGAAGAATCCCTAACAGTCAACTGGTTCCTTTGTTGAAGCCTATCAGATTTTGAATCTTAGGCAGAAGCGATAGTAAACCAAGTGCTTTCCAAGCAGTTGAGGAAAGGATACTCACAGAAGCCCCTTCATCTCTGATAGTACCAACCATGATCATTCTGTAAGCTTGTACTATGATTTGGAATGGTACATTTGATGGTAGATGGGGCCTGCCTAGTAGATTCCAATCGAAGGAAACGACTAGATTACTTGGAGGAGGGATTGAATAAACAGCCGGGTAAGTCTCTGACGAACTTCCTTCTTGCGGTAAAGGAATGGGGAGATTGCCCCCATGTTCATTGGATTATGTGTTGATGAAAAGAATTTGAATGGTGTCATTCTCATTCTCTTTGGTGACTGTATCATCTGAAGGTAAACCTTCCAGAGGGCCGACTACCATCTCGACCTGTTGACTTTGGACCTGTGTGGACTCAAAAGGTTTATCTTTAATGATAGATGCTTCAACTAACCATAAAGGTGTGTTAGTCGGATTTTCAACTAGTGATGGACTTAGTAAGAGTTTCTTGTATCCAGGAGGAAGTCGTAGCGGTGAAGCAGGACGATTATCCAAGATTCTTTTAGCTTCGTCTAGGAAGGGACAATGATGGATGGCATGATCACCTTCACACAGTCTACAAGGAATTTTAGATCTTCCTTTTTGTCCATTGACTTCGTTTTCACTAGTTGACGGTGTACTTTCAACATGATCATCAGAGGTTGAGGGCACCAGATTGTGCAAGTGGGGAGAATAGTCCCTTAAGATACGTGGGATGCAAGGACAATCTCGATGATAGTGGTCTCCCTTGCAAATGACACATGGAGATTTAGGTTTGGATGGTGCAGTGTGTGGATTTTCGCCGAACAATGCATGGTTGCCCCCTTTTACCATTGGCTTCTTCTTCTTCTTCTCCTTCCATTTCTTCTTCTTCTCAATTACTTGGCTTTTAGTTTTACTATCTTCACCAAGCAAAGAGGAAGAAGGAGAGGGAGAAACAAATGAAGTAGAAGGTTGGGGGGTAACATTAGTATCATCCGGTTGCTGATTTGATTGCTCAGGAATCATGGTGTTTTGAATGACAGAGGTCGAGAACAGCCATACTGGCAGGCCAATTGTCAGTCCTAGAAGGGACAATGTGGCCATATGAGGTGCACCAACATCTCCCCAAGAGGAGAAGGGACTAGGATTCCCCCCAAGGGGAATTCATTGATTGGTGGACTCCATTTCCTCAACCTAAAACCAACAAGGGAACAATGATGTTATTCTGATTAAAATAAATTTTATGACACTTTGACACAACTTGCTTTTTCAATTTTTAAGAGTCAATAAAAAGCTAAAGATGACTCTAGTTGCCTTCGATTTTTAATGAGCCTGAATTGACAAGTGCGCAGATGGACCTTTTTTTAAAAGGAACGAAAGTGACTACTCTGGAAATCTAGACAGAGGGATTACCAAACCAATTGGAAAACTACAGAATACTTTTTATGGTATGGCAGTCAATCTTCCTGAATGCTATGTTCAGTGCATTGCGATCGATAGGGTAGCAGACACGGATTCCTAAGGATAAAGGATATAGCCTGTTGTGGTATCCAAATATATACTCGATGATACATGGGAGCACAAGTCTATACTGACACTTGTCGTCTCAAAGATGAGGAATCACCCAACCTATGATGAAAGCGATAGTTACCAGACTTTGTGACGTCGGAATACGTCTCTAGCCTAGACTTCTAAATGTTGTGCATTAGGTTCCAAAGCATTTTTATGTTCATTGAAATTTATTTTACAATTGATCTTTCTTAAGAAGTTTTCCTTTAAGGTTCACCGCATGATGTAGATATAGAATTCCTAAATATGCAACCTAAGATGATAAACAGTCATTTATTTTCTTTTTGTAATGAAAATCCTAACTACTAAGTAAAGAGAAGCAAGATTCTTTCAACATAGAGCCGAGAGCACACACTAAGATGCACTATCCTAAATCAATCTCCACAAGCAGTCTAAATGAAAATGCACATGGATGTATTTGTTTTCCGCTTTCTTAATGTGTGAATGACAAAAAGAATGCTAAGTATAGATCTAAACTATTTTTCTTTCAAAGCGACAATACTAACAATTTCGTTTTCAAAAAACGAAAGGAAGACTAAGACGATACTTTGTGATTTCGAATTTAAAATTGCTTTCAACACTTGGAATACTCTTAATTCAAATCAAATACAATGGAAAAAGTGTAATCGACTATCAAAAGAGGAAGATTCTTTTCTTTGACTAAAAATGACACTTGCAACAATTTCAAAGCAAAAGACGACAGTTCGATTAAGCTACTGTTTGCAAAGGAGAACTGTAAATGGCGAAAAATACATAAAAACATTCACAATTCTTTGAACAATGGAGGCTGAATAATGCAAAGGAAGGGAGTTTCAATAGTGATATATTGATCACAGATAGCAAAACTACTAAATAAAGCTGAAGACAATGAAGAGGAAACCAAAATCTGGAAACAGAAACAATCTTACCTAATCATCACACCTGTAACACAGGGAAACAGGGATGCATCTCACCTACAGCACATGGGAGGTGCAATGCATCTAGACTGCCAATGAGAGACAGTGCAATGGTCCAGGGACGAGACTAAGTTTGGTTTTTGCTCATAGTTTGTAGCTTAGTTCAGGGATTTAGGCTGAGCTAATGATAGGCGGTAAACACAAAGCATAGGGGCTAATCTAATGAGGTTACTTGAGCTACCACCAGGGCACTTAGGATGTTTGCAAGTCAGATGTTCAGTTCATAAACTAACCCAGAGATTGACTGAAGCAACGTTGATCTACTTTGCAGTTGCATAGCAAAAGAAATTCGAAGGCTAGCAGGCTTAACTTCAGGCTTCGTCTGTATTTTATAAAGCAAACAAATAGAAACATGCAAACAAGTTATTCCTTCCCAAGCGGAGTCACCATTTTGTTATTGGGAAAACTAGTGTCCATTCCGAGCTGCTAGTCCCACTAAGACGGGTAGCTATCTTAGAAACAAACAAACTAAAGTCACTTGTGTTTTCCTTTATGAGAAATAGATGAGAAAGAAGTAGAGAGTACCAACCTCAGTCTTTCGCTTGGCTCCTTGCTCATTTCCTCTCCCCTTTGACAGAGCTTTGCCACTCTTTCCTTACTTGTCCCGCTTCAAAGAACACCTGTAGAGTCAAAGCAGCAAATACCATCAAAGCATAGAGATCTATAACCATACACAATATAGGATCAAATATATATTAACTATACAAATGCATATATCAATACAAGATTCAGAGATATACGAGAATATGGAGGAAAACTCAAATAGATTTATTGATAGAAGTAGTAGAAGAGAGGATTAAAACCCATTGATCTGACCCAGTGCTATCCTCCCAGCATGAAAGCCCTCTTCACCTCATGAAAAGCTAGATCACCCAACACTATGATGTTCCACAGAGAAACCAACAACGCTTCCGTACAAGATACAAAATTCCGGCCTCTGGATCTCTAGGATGAGGGATCCATATATAGATATTTGCAGGTGGGTAAGTCAACTTCTGGGATTTTGATTAGTATCATTTCTCTAATAATTCTTGGTTCCACTTGGAGATTTCATGATTTCTTACTCATCCCTGGGCGAATTTAGAGAGGCAAGTGTCAAATAAGCAATTTCTAGAAGATTCTCTGGGTTTTCGCCTAGCCAACTGCCTCTACCATTTGCCTGCTCTTGCTCATTGCACCCTACATAAGGGATTTTTAGTATGCATCACACTTTCTGCATGTAGTAGGTGATATGCATTGCACCCTTAGCACTGAGCAATCTGTATGGTCCAGTTTTGACAAGTTCTGAGTAGTTTTTCAGGGAGAACTTCTAGGATATGATGTAATCAGCTGACCTTGTTTCTTTAGGGTATGAAATAACACTTTTAGGGGCTTAGAAGCCCTTGGTTTATGGACATATGAGATTGGGGTTGCAGTTCCCAAATATTTCTATAACAGATAGGTGAGTGGTTTGATGAATTTTGGGGTTCCTGATTAACCTATAATATGAATTCAAGATTATTTTCTTAATGGTCCCCTTAAAAGATTATTTTTTCTTCTCTCTTTTTTTGAGGTGTTATCACTTAGGTTTTCCCAGAAGTTGTAAGAAAAGGGAAAAGAGGCCGAGGTAACCACAAACCAATCTTTTAGATACAGATTCTAGCCAATCTACATCCAGAGAGGGCTTTCTCTTTAAGTTTTAGCTTTGTTTTTTAAAGATATTAGGCTAGTTGTGAAGTATAGGAGTTTGTTTGAGTTTGGATGGTGAGATTCAATAGCAAAGGGATATGAATGAGTAGTTTAGGCCATTGGGCTAATGGATTCAAGTAAGATGGCTTAACTGAACTTGGTTTCTTAATAAATGATGGTTTCACAGGGCAAGATGGTCAAACAAGGAACAAATAGAGACTTGGAATAAATGGGATGCTTTCAAAATAAGTGAAGGGTAGTTAAGAATCCTTCAATATATTTGTAGAGGGAACATGAATGATTACTAATAAAGAGCAATTAAGTATTTTTTAATAAATAATCAAAGTGACAGAACTAGGAAATAGGAGCAATTAAGGTTTCACTGTTTATTCTAATTCAGAAGAAAACATAGAAAATGATAACTTTTGAAGACATAGTGCAATAAAGCATATTCTGAATTACTCTTTTTTTTATCATTCAGATGTGAAACAAAGATGATATAATAAACAAGGAAAACTTTAAAACATAAAGTATAGAGGACTTATTGATCCGGTGTTTGATTCAAGAAATCTGTGAAAAGTCCCTTGCATTAATTCTTTGTCCAGCAAGCCATATGAAAATTTGATCCAATTAGCACTTTATTCCAAAAAACCAGTATTACAACAATGTATATGAATTCACCCAAAATACTTCAAATGAAGAAGTATTTATACTAATTGTAAACTAAAATATCTTGAAAAAATGTCAAGATTAGTTTCACAAATATCTCCAACTGTTTACACTAATAGAACTTAAATAAAGGAAATTAAAAAATGGTGAATCTAGTTGGCACTATTTCTATGGATTTATGGTGACAAACAAGAGAAAGTTGAATTTGATAGCAACTCTTAGTTGATGATGAGGCATCCCAGTCACTAACTGCATCCTTCCTTTGTGCATTCTGCCCCAAAACTTCTACAAACTTAGGGTCCAATGATATGCTTGTAAATCTCAATCCATGATAGATATGTAAAAAGTGAAAGAGGTTATTGTAGATAAGAATGCTTTCGAGATAAACCTCTCTCAATTTCCCAAAATTCAGATCCAGGTATTCACAATATTCTCTACAAAAAGATGTCAAAAATAAGATTTTGCACAAACTAAAAAATAGGCTGTGAAGACATACATTTATCTCCCCCTTGGTAATACCTATGTGAAAAGTGAGATAGGCTTTTGTAGCTTGGCCTGTTAAGAACAAAAAGGTCATCCATTTTTTCAAAATACTTCTTGGATTAGCCATAATAGTTTCTGTAAAACTATGACTTAAACAGGAAATTTCTGAAGAATGCACCATTTTTGCTCTAATTTCATCTTTTAACCTTAAACTTCTTTTGACTGTTTTTCACTTTTACTTTGGATAAAATTCTTTGTGGCTGGTGAAAGTGTTTTCATCTTTGTTTAACCATTAATGTCTTCATGTTTACTTTCACTGTTTACTGTTAACTTTTTACTTTTATCGCTCTGTTTTTCCACTGTCTTCACTTTGACATGAATTTGTATGCTCTGTTTTGTAACTGTCTTCCCTGCTGTTTATCTTCATGCTAGTTGATTTAATTGACTTGGTATTCAATCTGATACTCTTTAACCCTGATACACTTTGACTGTTCTTTACTGTGTCCTTTTACCTTCAATGTAGTTTAGGTTTTTATTGTCTGTTTCAACAGTAAATCCTTTTAATTCCATGTTTCCTCTACTTGTCTTTCAACTGTATGTTTTATCTTCCATCTTTGTTTGAATATATTTGATAACAATCTTGGAGTGAACAAGTCGTATGACTAGCATTAAGACTGTTTATCCAAGGATGTGGTCTTCTGATCACCTGTAAAACAAAGCAAATTGGTAAGAAAGCATTGGTTTGTAGTGGAGGTCGAAAAGGTTTCATTTGAGTTTGAGAGGTCTGTGGAGTGAGTCCAGAATGCCTTTTGGGAGGTAAACCATGCTCGAATTGGTTAACAGAGGTTTCAGGTGGCGTAGCATACTACAACGAAAATGACATTTGTTCACTTTATTTCATAAAACTGAGGTTGGCGAGGATTTTTGGTTTATAGAACGTATGACATAAGCGGGATGTGACATTTTGTCATTATGTGAAGGGTGGTAAGCGGTCTGTATCGCACCGCTTTTGAGGTTGGGGGGTTTTGGGCCAGGGGTGAGCAAGCATATGGACTACGCAACGCGTGGCGGGAGTACAGGGGCAAAACTGCCTGGTGATTGCGAGTTAAAGCACGGTCAGCAGGGGGGCACGATATTGATGTAGACCGTCGGATGATGGGGGGATGATCGGGTGGTGGACGGGAAGTGAAGTAGGGCGGGAGTTTATGTATGCGGGCCCAATAAAATTAACAACTAATCAATCATATCTGATGGACTGCGAGTGGTTAGGAAGGTTATTAATTAACCAAGAGGGTTAATTAATCTCGTTGGTGCGGCGGTGAATTAAGGTTCTTAATGAATTATGGATTAACTCATTAATCCTTTTTAAAATGCTAATTATGGTTGTACTCGACCGGGGCAGGATATATAACATTTTGGAGATTTTTTAATATATTTACATATTACGGGAAGGGTAAATGTTTATTCAGGATTTATATAATAAATATGTTAATAGTTAATATGACTATGAAGTGTAAAAGTGCCAAGTTAAATCATTTCACGTATATATTCAAACTTAGGCTAAAGATAAAAAGGGGGTTTTTAGGTAATATTGTGTATTTTCCTAAGTAAAATAGGATTTTACTTAGGAAAAACTCTATGAAATGAAATGAATGGTTTCTGGATGATTCTAAGTACTTTAGGATTTTTAAATCATTTGGTCGAGGGTTCGGTCCCTCCAAAATTAGAGAAATGCTCTAAGCCCCTTTAGTTTTCAAAGACCTTAATACTTGAGGGGAATTAGTGAATAATTAGGGAAAATGAGAAGGGGAGTTAATTATGTTGACTTTGCTTTGCTTGAGATGCTTTCAATGTACTGTATGCCTTGGCCTTGTGATGAAAGTGAAAGATTAACACATTTAGAGACATTATTCATCACATGTGATTCTGCAACATCAACTACCTACCCTACCTACTTTAACCTAGCATTTTTTCCTTCTTTATTTGGGTGCACTTAGACTAGAAAACCCTTATCAGTCTTCTTTTTCTTTTACATGGCAAGCCTACCTAAGTCTACACTTATTACATCCAAGGGCTCAGATTAAACTGTTGAGCTCCTTTTTATTTACTCTGCCTATCTACTTATCTGCCAAGTTTAAACAATTTGGTTAGATTTTATTCTCTATTCTACAGCATGAAATTGAAAAATGAATGAGCCAAGTTTAAACAGTTTGACTCTTCATGAATTGTGGCAAAAGTAACAAGCTGCACACAATTGTTTATTGTACAAGAGTAAAAAGTAGTGGCATTTAGACTTGCACACTTTCCTATTCTTTCTTTGTTTGGGGTTCATTTCTTCACTTTTTTGACCATTTTATTTTTTTTACCCTTTGATTTTTTTTTAGGGCATACCCTCTTTACATTTTTTAATTTGTTTTTTGATTTATTGAAAATATGTAAAACCTTTGCAACAAGAAAGGTATGAACATATTACAAAGCTCATCAAGTCAATCATGAAATATGACACCTATTGGTATAGGAGCATAACATGAGGGATGCACAATATGCCTTAAGAGAGGTTTTCAACTTTTCTTCCTACCCTGGGCACCTCAAGGGAGGTTTTCACCCAGGGATCTTTTATTTTTTCCTTTTTTCCTTTTTCCCACTCTTGGGCTACCTCAAGGAGGTTTTCAGCCCAAAAGCTAGCCTTGAATGCATCTTGGAGGTTTTCATCCAAGCCTCTTATTATATTTTTTTCAGCCCAAAAGCTAGCCTTGAATGCATCCTGGAGGTTTTCATCCAGGCCTCTTATTATATTTTTTTTCTTTTTTTCACAAATAAAAACATTTTTCAAAAATTATGTAACTTGGGATTTAGGACACTTCTAATCACATTTACCTCCTTGTAATGGTGTTGATGAACGCTTCCCTGGATAGAGCTCTTTTATAAGCCTTCAACTTGTATCCATTGAAAAGCAAGGGAATACTTTCCTCATCAATGGTCCTGATTTGAAGAACTCCATTTTCATGGAACTTATCTATTAGGTATGGGCCTAACCACCTTGTCATCAATTTCCCTTTCATGTCTTTAAACGTGGAGTTGTACAACAAAGCCCAATCCCTGTTATGAAACCAACTCACAAAAAGATACAAAAGAGAGATAAACACCTTAGGATTCAACCTCTTCTAAGGGGAAACCTCATTTTCATTACAAAAATGAACAATTCTTCGATGATACAAATGACAAGACCTCCTTTCTATATATAGGAGTCTAAGGGGTCATAATATAATTAGATCCGACATAACAATAATAATGTAAGTGCACAATAATAACAATAGAGGGCTTCTATGGGGCACAATAATAACAATATGGGGACTACATGGGCACAAGAATATAATAAGGTGGTTGTACTAAGAAAAATAATGGGTTACACTAGTAGTATAGGGACCTAACATGCCCCTCTCCTTCAAAAAGTGTTGTCCTCAATGCTTGAGTAGTTCTTGTTTCTTTTGTATAAGATTATTGTCCTCCCATTTGGAATATTCAGTGGGTAAGTTCTTCCACTTGATGATATACTCTCAAATTGACCAATTTCGTAGCTACTGACTTCTCAGTTCTATTGATGCTTCAGGTTCCAATATGATTTTTCTTTCTGTGTCAATTTTTGGCAATATTGTTGGAACTGGGATCTTTGACAACTTTTGAATGAGTTCCCACCCTGCTTCGCCATTCTTCCATTCATCCCTTTCTTTGTTTATAAAATTTGGTTGGATAATTATTGGTGAGCACTAGTATTGCAGCAAGAATGCTGCAACTCCTGTGGCTTCCTACTTTACTTTTATCAACCCGGTAGTTCGTAACAAACTTGGAAGCGACAGTGCTGTATGCACAATTACTAGCTCTTACTGCAGGTTGATACTTGGTCAGTTGGTGCAAGATAACTAGGAGCTCAAGCCAACTTCTATGAATTCCCAGAAGAATATTTTAACTGTGATGAAAGAAGGCTAACTCTAAAGAGGCTATTCGACTTGCAGAAAGAGAAAGAAGACTGGAGTGTAAGCAAACCCTAACAAACCCTAATTCTTCTAACTAACCCTACTGTTGCAGAAAGAGAGATGAAAACTGATAAAATGAGTGCCATTGACTACTGAGAAAGTAAATTACATCTATTCAAGCTACTTCTGGAAGGAAATGAGAAAAAAACATCTTTTTGGGTTTTTACGTGTTTTATTTGAAATTGTTATGCTTGTAATTTATCTGTTTGTGGTTGTGGTAGCGATTATGTGGCAATGGAAGGCGAATTTGGGATTTGCAAAGGTGTAGGAAGGTGTGGGGGAGTCCTAAGAAGCCTCTGGTAACCTTCTGGAGACTTTATCTACAATCAGACTTCAAAAAGTCACTTTCAAGAAATCCTACAGGAGGTTGCAGGGGATCTACAGGAGGATGCCGAGAAGTATTTTTGAAGGTTTTGAAGGTGGAAAAATGGTGGGAGATGGTAGCTAAAGATTAGAGGGAGGTACCAAGGTGTCTGAAGCTCATCAAGGATGCTTAGGAAAGAAAATGATGGTTGGATTTGTTCGAGAGACAAGCAGGTAGCTTATGAGAAGAATCCATAAATTAGGGCAGATTCATGAAGGGTTGTAAATGACTTATGAAACCTATGAGAAAAGAGATGATGATGGCTGCTTTATTGATGTATTATGTATAGAGGCGTGTTATAAGAGAGCTACACATCTAAATACTGAAACTGAGCAATAAAAGAGCTAGTTGTACCAAAAAACAGAATTATCTCTTATGATAACCTAAATTCTGACCTAGAATAACAAAATGATGAACAATGCTCTATGGAAAGGAAAGCATGTAAAGAGATCTATTGCAGAAACACAAATGAGTATGGAAAAATGGATTTGAAGCAAAACATAACCTATGAATCAAACTATAACACTAGAAATTGCATGGGGAAAGCAAAATTGTGTTTTTATGGCAATAAGCAGATCATGACCCCAATTCATAGTCCCCGAAGGAGGAAAGAAGGTCAGGGCCTATTGATGGCATTTTTGTACCTTTATCTTACCACTATTTAACCTACTTCAACAACTGAAATGGAAACAAATATGTAAACTACCAAAAGCAACCTATTCTACCAAGGAAAAATGTATTTATCTAATAGAAATTAATTCATTAACTGAAGCAGAAACTTATGAGTACAAAGCAAGAGGTGTTGGGCAGCTTGGGTTGGGCCCTAACCCAAGAGCTTCAGCCCTCTGAAATAAACTAGTGCTGGCTCAGAAAATATGTCATTTCCATTATCAAAATAAAAGTCACATTACATAAATTGTTCATAAAAATAAGCTCGAAAATGAGCTTAGCAAGGGCTACAATAAAAGTGTGAAAATTTGACTAACAACCAACTAAACTACTAAGCACCTAAGCCCTCCTATTTATACAACTAGAGCCTCCAACAACTCTCCTAAAATCAAGGAGGCTTGGCTCCCAAGGCTAGAGATAGACAACAGTTCTTCTTTACTTGCTCGGCTGCCCCTTTGATGCATCAATGTGGCTTCTTGTGCTCTGAGTTTTCTGAAGGAGGATTTAAGGTAGGGAGTCATAAATGAGGGGGACACCCTTCTACAAACCCTCTCCCCTATTTTCCTTGAATATTGGATGCCAAATGCTCATTATCCTTTGACTTTGTCCCAAAATTGATCAAAAATCCACATAGAGCACACATTAGACTTCATGGCATAATGAATAACCCAATTCACTCTATTAGCATAAATATAATAAAAAAACATGCAATAAACTAATGAGAATTGTGGCTTAAGCTGAGTTAGAAGGCCAAATGGGCCTATATAATTACCCATTTCTGGGGCTCATCATCATCCCCCTACTGAATGGGTTGCTCCTCCTCTGAGCAACCAGTTTATCTCCTCATCCTTGATGGCCCTGATGGATTCCCTGACATCCCATGCTTTTGATGTGATATCCTCCTCCTTATCATGGAATCTTGCCTTTCTATCCACCTCTTCCCATTGTTTTTGTTCTTCTTCTTCTTTTACACCTTCTAGTAGTCCTAGCAGTAGTGGAGGACTGAATTTGAGGCCAATCCAATTGGCCTTCAAATTTTGCATAGAGTGCTTATACAATGGCACTCTCCTCAAGGCTTCTCTCATCCTGTTTGGGGAGTGATACTCCCTGATCTATAGGTTGTGTGGCAATGTGTTCCACCTTCTCATGCAGGCATGAATGCAGTCATCTCCAAACAATATCTCCATGTCCTCAAAATGTGCAATAGCCCGAGCCTGATCATTAATGTACTTAGGGGCACTTTGAGGATCAGCTGCAAGTTGTTGGTGTATGCCAATGAGAGCCATAGGGTCTGATGGCTCTACTCAAATCATCAAGGGTTCATTTTGTTCTTTTTCCATCAACTTCTTGATTTCTATTGCCCTTTTCTCCTCATGACTCATCCAAGATGCTATGGCCATTAGCTGCAAGTCTCCTAACCCAGCATTGGGGTCCCATAGGTTGATATCAATAAGCACCATGTTATGTAAATAAAACTTTGCCAACTTCACCTTGTCCTCTGCTGAACTGTGGTCACATAGATCCATGAACTATCCATAATCCTTAAAAGGTATGGTGCCTCTCTGGGCCAAGGTCTTGATCTGGAACTGT
Organism: Pinus taeda; assembly: GCA_000404065.3. Taxonomy (NCBI): domain Eukaryota; kingdom Viridiplantae; phylum Streptophyta; class Pinopsida; order Pinales; family Pinaceae; genus Pinus; species Pinus taeda. The sequence continues at coordinate 25,004 of APFE031615863.1, forward strand.
AGCCACTGAACTTTTAGGTATACCCCATGTGGCTTGGATGGCTACCTGCACTGTAGTGCCTCCATATCTAGTTGGCCATGCATGCCAACTGGGTTTCCCTTTCTTGCAACTGTTTCCTCAACATTTCAGCCTCTACGAGTGTTTCTCTTTTCTTGTAGTTGATTTCTTAACATTTCATTCTCTGCTTCCAGGTGAGATCTTTTGATTGCTTCTAAATTTTTATAGTGGCCATCTCTCTGCCCATCTCTCTAAGCTTGCTCTCCATGTGGCCATTGTCTTCCACCCCTTTGGACTTTGCAATTTGCATCCATTTGTGCCTCCTTACTCTTTCTTTTTCTAGCTCAAAGAAAAGAGGGATTGCAAACATCTGTGGGATGATTTTCCCTCCTTCCAGAAAGTTGTAATAAAAGTCTAAATGAGGCTAAGGTTTAGGTTTTGGTATCCCTGTTGTTTCATTCTTCCACTTGGTCTGCTCTTCTGCCCTTTTCTCAAGTTTCTCAGTCAATTGTAGCTTTGTCAAGGTCTCCTGTAGAGCAGCTTGCGCCTCCTGTAGGACAGTTTTAGAGTCATATAGTTTTATCCTTTCATTCCAAGTGGAAGATCTAGGGCTTCCTCTTTCATAGGTGATGGGGGTTTTGGATGGAGATTCCTCCTTTTTGGCAGTAATATAATCTTCAATGGTGATAGGCTCTTTTGAGGGAGGCTGTGGCTTCCCTATTTTTATCCTGGTGCTTTTTTGAGCTTTGAAATACACGGATGGTTACCTTTTTCTCTTTGGTTTGGGCTTAAATGGGGTGCTGAGTGCAGCAAAAATAGTTGTTGCCTCACTTTCCAGTGTTTTAGGAGACACTTCTACCTTCTTTGCTTCTGTTTCTTTTTCTTTTGTATTTTTTGCCTCTACAAGTTTTGTTTCTTCTATCCCTATTTTAATTTCCTCCTCTTCTTGTTTAGTTTATGCCCTCTCTACTATAGTCTTTTTCTTCACTAATTTAGTCTTTTTCCTTTCTGTTTTAGTCCTTTTTCTTCCTATCCTAGGTTCCTTCTTCTTCTCTGTTGTGGTCTTATCCTTCTCTGTTTCATGTTTTTCTTTCTCTGTTTGGGTTTCTTCCTTCCCTGTTTCAGGTTCCTCTTTCTCTGTTTTTATTTTCTCTTCCTCTTCTCTAGTTTCCTCCTTGTCTTCCCCTTTTTGTTCTTCTCCCTCACTTTCAAATGGACTGAGGTCATATGTGAGAGTTTTTACATCATATTCCCTTGTCATATTTCTAAAAATCTCCTAGGCTATGGGTATTGTGAAGGTGTGGAGGGCCTCTTCCACCAGCAGTTTAATTAGCCCATGGTGAGCCAATTGGTCTCGACCTCCTGCCTTCAATTTGATGTTGGAATCTATTAGGGATTGGAGGAGAAAATAGGGAATACTGAGTTTTTGGGGTGCAAGATGATCATGCCATATCTTAACTCATGCAATAGTTTGAAATGGTACCCATAAAATATGTTGTACCTTCCTTCACAGGATATGTATTTGATAATTTGATAACTAACCTCATCCCAAGGGTAAGGTATGCTTGTTCTACTGATGCCATTTTTGTCCTCTACGGGATACTCATCTAGCTGGAAGAAGGTTTTCTTGGCAACTTGACCCAGTGTTTTTTCCTCCTTGCTCCAGGGTAGTCCAAGTGGGACACTGATAACCCTACTGATGAACTCTGGGGAGATTTCCATGGTGAGACCCTTGAAACTAATAGTGGCATGGGTTTTTGACTGAGGTATCAAGGACAGGGAAAACTCCTGCGTTACTTCTACATCATACCCACAATTTTTTTCAAAGAATGGCATCCAATTGGCTCTGGTGAAAAGGGCTACTACATCAGGGTGTTCATGTAGCCTGGTTGAGTTTAGAGCTTCCTTCCACATAAATCCCCCTATCACTATGTTTAGAATCTTTGGGATACCTCAGGTGGAGAAGGAGAGCAATTTTCAAAAACCAGGAAACAGAGGAAAAAACAATGTTTTTCTTTAAGAAACAGGAAAATTTTCTTAATGCAATTTTTCTTTCTTTTAGGCTTAATTCTCCTTAAAATTGCATGACTCCTTGTATATGTGAGTACCAATGTAGATAAGGAGACAATACTTCAGAAACAGAGAACATACAAAAACTCTATTTTTTCTTAAGAAGCAGGTAGAATTTTGAATACAATTCCTCTTCCTTTTCAGGCTCAATACTTTCTTAAAATCACATCACCCCTCGTATATATCAAAATGAAAAGTGGGTTTGCACCAAGCCTACCTCTTTGAGCCTAAATTTGAATGAAAATCCTATTTTTTCTTCTGCAAGGCTACTCGTTGGTCTGTAGGTTTTAACCCCGTACAAAAATTACCTGCATACGAATTCTAGAACACATAAAATAAACAATGTGAGAGAATAACACATAAAAAACATATACATAGAGATTTCCCCTGGATCCAAAAATTGGGACTACCAGTTTTATTTTTTATTATGTTCCTTTCAATGTTATAATACATATTTATACATGCCGAAGCATCAGATACCATGGACCAAAAATCATAGGTAGGTTCGCCCAACCTAATATAGGGTCCAAAAAAAAAGATTTCTCGGGACGCTGCCCTGGATAGGGGGGGCTGCTGCCCCCCACTGTGCAATCAGCGCAACAAAGGGGGGGCTCCGCCCCCCCTCTAACCCCCCTGTTCACTACATGGGTT